>APFE030232498.1:55584-125488 GCA_000404065.3 Pinus taeda | reverse complement strand
AATTAGAAACTCCTTTTACAATTGTCTTGTACTGGTGCAGTCCTTTACCAGTACGCAGGCTGCAACCTGCAGAGAGCTACAACTCTCTTCTCGTTTTCCAGTCTCTCCTGGAAGGGAGCTACAACCCCCTACTTCTTTTCAAGGACCACTTTTCATAAATTTTCAAACTGGATCCATATACATCAAATGAACATCAAGTACAGGTAAATTATACAGTCAGCTGCAATAACCAGATCAACAATAACAGAACTGAACCCAGAACACCTTATCAACAGAAAAATTCAACCAACAGAAGATCTTAAAACAGATACGCAGTTTT
Source organism: Pinus taeda (assembly GCA_000404065.3). Classification (NCBI taxonomy): domain Eukaryota; kingdom Viridiplantae; phylum Streptophyta; class Pinopsida; order Pinales; family Pinaceae; genus Pinus; species Pinus taeda. Next base: position 125,169 of record APFE030232498.1, on the reverse strand, counting down.
CCTTTTACTGGCCTGCGCCGGTACGCACTTCACCCTCTGCTCCTCTGCGTATACCCGCAAAGCTCCTTCTGCTGTACTGCGTGGCCACGCACTGCTCCTTTCCCTGATCTTCGTATAGTACGCACCCAAATGTACTATCGCGCCGCGTACTGCAAAGCAGGCACGCACCCAGAAGAACTATCGTGCCGCGTACTCAAACAGTAAGCACGCAATTGAACCACTGTCGCGCTGCATACCCATGCACTTCACCTTTGTCGCCTCTGCGTACCCACGCGCTGCGCCTTTGTTTCCTCTGCGTACCCACGCACAGACCCTTTGTTGCCTCTGCGTACCCACGCACTGCCACTGTTGATCACCTGCGCACCTCTGATTAGGGCCAAAATACAGTGAGATACTCAGATCTGATCTTGCGCTCAAGAGATCATCCTTCACAGATTCGCCTTCAACTTCTCTTTCATAGATCAAGCTTTTAAATCGAGAACCCAATCTTTCAGATCTTTAAGATATTCAATGCTCCCGAAAGATACCCAAGCCAAATGATCTCCTTAGCTTTATATAGGCAAGATCTTCCTCAAATCATGGACTAATACCATGGGCCAAAACCATGATAATAAAATACCGTCAGCTAAATACCATAGGAAACCCCACGTGGTCGCGCTTTACTGCCTTGAAATGTGTGCACTGGGGTATGCACCTCATGAATGGGTAAACTGCGTAACTGGACGCGGTCCCTGCATGGCGTACCTGCGGGTACGCACCTCCTGAACTGTTCTCCTGCGTACTTCTTTTATTTTCATCAAAATGAGAGCCATGCCATGGGTGTTGCCATCAAGTACAACATCATAATCATACCAGAAACATAATGCCAACAGAGTTTTTTTTATAAGTTTCCAGACTGGGGTGCACTGTCTGTCAGCAATTGGTTCCAATAGGATGTTGGAGTTGGGCCTGTTCAAGTATTTTATTTTGATTACTTCTGTCCACCAGGCACCTTTTCCATTGAGGATTCTCCAAATCAGCTTAAAACCCATGGCCATGTTGGCTAGTCTTGGAATTCTTATTCCTAGCCCTCCTTTTTCAAATGGTAAGATGACCTGGTCCCAATTTACAAGGCTGAACTTTTTGGAGTCCTGCCTTCCTCCCTGCCACAAGAAGCTCCTGAGAATTAATTCCATGTGCTTATGAGTGCTGGCTGGGACAAGAGTGATTGCGAACTGATATATGGGAAGAGCTGAGAGGATGGCTTTTATGAGAGTTGTTCTTCCAGCTAGGTTGAGCCAGGACATTCCCCAACTTTGAAGTTTCCCTCTCAGCTTCTCGATTAGTTTCACCCAAATTTTGGTTTTGACCGATTCCTTTGCTAAAGGCAATCCCAGGTACATGAAATGGCTCCAATTACTTTGAGCAGGGATGTCCAAGATTGAGGAAATTCTCTGAATAATATGCCTGGGGACATTCCAGGTATATATCATGCACTTGTTGTTATTGAGATTTCCTCCAGATACTTGGAGAAAGAGTTCTAGCGTTTTCTTGAACCTTCTTGCCATGAGACTAGATTCTCCTCCAATTAGGAGGGTGTCATCAGCGAAGAGAGTGTGGTTTATCCCCTTGGTTCCACGCACTATGTTGATGCCTGTGATTTCTTTTTGCCTGCGAAGATTTTCCAGATGTATGCTTAGCATTTCGGCCATAATGATGTAGAGAAATGGGGAGAGAGGGCAGCCTTGTCTCAGCCCCCTTGAGCTTCTGAAGAAGTTGCTTGGTCTGCTGTTAATCAGAGGGGCTGTCCAAGGCAAGGAAATACACTCCATGATCCTGCTGATGAAGGTGCTGGATACCCCGAATTTCCCAAGGGTTGCCTTAAGGAATTGATGGTTGACTCTATCAAACGTGTTGGCCATGTCTAGTTTGATAATCATACCCTTTTCCTTTCTATTTATACTGCTGTGAATTGCCTCTTGGATGAGGATCACGTTATCCATAATTTGTCTTTTGGGGACGAAGCCTCCTTGATTCTCAGAGATGAGGGAGGGGAGGAGCTTTTTTAGCCTGTTGGCTAGGATTTTGGTGATGATTTTATAGGAGACCTTGCACAGGGAGATTGGGCAGAATCGGTCGAAGGATTGGGGGTTGGGATCCTTGGGGATGAGGGCTAAGTGAGAAGATTTGATGCTGTTCCCCATTTTGCACTTAGAGAAGAAATTCTTTACCATTCTAATGAAGTCTTTCTTGATGGTTTCCCAATGATTTTTGTAGAATGCCACTGTGAATCCGTCTGGACCCGGTGCCTTATCCTGTGCCATGTTGAAGATCGACCACTCAATTTCCTCTGTCGTGACCCCTTGGTCCAGCTCGTTGTTTTGGTCTGCTGAGATTTTATTTTCAATTAGGCTGAGGAAAGCCTCATAATCATTGGGCTGAGAGTCTACGGATAGGAGGGCGCTGAAGTGTTTGAACGCAACCTCTTTTATTTCCTCTTGATCTCTTAGCTCTCTTCCATCTATCATAATTCTCTCTATGTGGTTCGCTGCCCGCCTAAGCTTTAGGCTGTTGTGAAAAAAAGAAGTATTTTTATCTCCGGCTTTGAGCCAAAGGCAACGAGACTTTTGTCTCTGCTCTTCTTCTTCCATCCTGTTCTGTTTGTACAAGTCTTTGTACATTTCATTCTCTTTGGCCCGGTCTTCTTCTGTATACTGTGTTTTCTCCTTTTCCTGATTCCACCGTTCAAGCTGTGATTGAAGATCAGTTCTTTTTTTACTTTCCTTTGCAGCGTGATTTCTTGCCCATCGTTTGATGACAGTCCTTAGGGATTTGAGCTTAGCTTCCCAAAGGTAGTGGGGAGAGCCAATAATTTCTTTTGCCCACTGCTCCTTGACCAAGTTTCGGAATTCTTCTTTACTGTCCCAAGCCTTATTGTATTTAAAAGGAAGAGGCCCCATGTTTTTTCCTTTGTCTAAAGTCAGGGCCACTGGTTTATGATCTGAGATATAACCTTGGATGATTTTTCTTTGGATGTTTGAGAATCTTGCCACTGTTCTTTCTTGTACGAGAATTCGATCTAGTCTCTCCTTTATATTGTTGTTGTCGGTTCTTTTATTTCTCTAGGTGAATCTCCCGTTATGCGGAGGAATATCCACTAGATTATGGGTTTGGATTATTGCTTCTAGTGAATCTCTTGAAGGATCCGCATAGAAGTTTCCTCCCAATTTCTTGTCAGCATTCCTTATAAGGTTTAAGTCCCCTCCAAGGAAAATATTCCTTCCCTGAGCTGTCATGAGATCTGATATTATTGAATCCCAGCATGAAGCTTTGTCCCTGTAATGGTTGGGAGCGTATATGTTGTAGATAGAGTATTCCTCTTTTGAGGCTTTATTCTGAATGTCTGTTCTTACCCACCAGCTGTAAGACTTTTGCTCTTTGAGTTCCCATTTGTTTTTATCCCATAGTGTTCCTATGCCTCCTGAGGCGCCAGCTGCACTTGTTGCTGCGCCTGCATATCTTTTGCTTCTTTTTATGTGATTTTGGAATTCTTGTTCCGTGATTTTGGTCTCCTGAAGTAGGAGAAGGTCTGGTTGTTCAGATTTGAGGAGATCCCAGACTGCATTTGCTTTTAGGGAGGATCCCATCCCCCTACAATTCCAGGAGACCAAAATCATCATTTACCTTGTTTGGTATATGCCCCGCTTTTCTCCTTCATTTTTTCTCCACTTCCTTTTGATTTATCTAGGAATGTGTCCATTGGTTGCTGCATTCCGATGGCCATTTCTTTTGCTGCGTTTTCATCTCTGATCTGTTTGTTAGACTTTCTGCCAACTTTCCTGGGGGGATCTGTGGAGAGGTTGTTTTCCTTTGACTTATTTCGGGTTAAGATTCTCTCCACTGTTGGGGGGGGAGAGGGCTGGGGGAGGGAGATAGGGGAGGAGATAACGATGGCGGTACCTCTAGGGGAAGGTGGGGGGGATGGAGGGTCCTCTGCGGACAGGGTTTCAAAGGGGTTGGAGGAGGAGGGGAAGGAAGGGACAGGGCCAGAGGGGTGGGAAGGAAGGGGGGGTTTTCTGGGGGGACTTTTGAACTTGGACCTGGAGGGGGGTTTGGTTTTTTCTTTTTTACTTGCTCCCAAGCTCCCTCGGAGGTTTCGATATTGTCTTCAGGAACATTTGTTTTAGATTTGCTACATCTATTAGCGAAATGCCCATATTCATGACATACCTTGCACTTGAAGGGTAGCTGCTCGTAGTCCACTTGCTGAATGTGCGTCCACTGGTCGACTTTGAGTTTGATTGCTTCCAGTAGTCCTTTTCCCAGATCTACTTCAACACAGGTTCTCGCGCATGCGTGCATGTTGTCCTTTGGTTCAGATCTGTCAATGTATTTTCCGACTGCGTTGCCTATGGCTTTGACTGATTCATCCCCCCAGCAGTGAAGCGGCAAGTGGGGCAGACGAACCCAGACGGGGACAGCGTTGGGGACGTCCATTTCTGGGTCGAAGTCTGGGGTCCATCTGTTTAAGTAGAGGCCATGAGAATCCATGAAATAGGGGCTGTTCCTGAAGATAAGGTTCTTATCCTCCATTGATTCAAAAAGAAAGGTGTAAAATCCTCTGCTATAAAACCTGATTGCAATTTTCCCTTGCACCATCGAGTTCCAGTTTCGCTCGACCCATCTTTGGACTGATCTTGGGGAGGGCCACAGTCTCGTGAACTGACCGACTAGGCCTCTTTCTGCTAACGATATTGCTGCTCTCCTCGGAAGGGAAGGAGGTAGAGATACTTCTGGTATATCATCTAATTTCTTGATGAACTTGGATGCTGTAGGTCGTATTTTTCCCATTGTGTTCTCAGGAATGAGAGAGGCAAAGATTTTCTCAAGTTCTTCTGGATCTTGAGGGGAGGGATCCATTTCCACCATTGGGGAGTCAGATCTGAGGTAGAATCTCGCGAAGACAACCGGGGAGAGGCCCCGGTGTTGGGGGAGGGTAGGAGGCCCAGGAGCTAAGAACGGGAGGTCAGTAGAGGGAGGGCGCGGCCTAGCAGCAGTGCTGCCAGGCGCAGGGTCGCAGAGGTGAAGTCAGGGATCCTAGCGCGCGCGCAGGTCTGATCGCCAGTTCGCCATCGAACTCCGTCTTCCTACATCGATCAAATGCAACTGTTAGTGGTGTTGCAATCTATTCCTTTGCTTCTGCTGGTGGTCAACTGTTTCTGGATCAACAACTTAAACAACAGAATCGATTGGAGGACTGGAGGATATGAAAAACTGGCTTTATAGCTTTGGCTAACAACAATGATATAGATCTGGCTTTGGCTAATTGTGTTGGCGCTTATTACATGACCGACCTATCCAACACTTGGGCTGGTAAAGCCCCGCTCCCCGCTCAAGGCAGAGACTAAAATGGTTAAAAAACAAGCATTCCTCACTGCTATGTTACATTCAAGCCAGGAAATTAGAATAAATAATGATTGTTCTTATATGAAGAAACTGTTGTATGTGTGAGAGCAAACAACATTACAACTTTCTTCCATTATGTGCCTGGAAAAAACACAGTTTTTGCATGATATATGAGAGATTTAAGGTCATATACCCTTGGAAGCATTGCTGACCAATAGTCAGAACCTCTGAAACATTTGTTGGGAATTTTTTCTGGTAAAATCCCAAAAACTACAAAACTCACACAAAGACTGATGCTCTGCTAGGAATTTCTGATAATTCCAGAACAAAAAAAAATCACTTGAACAGAGGATGATACTCTGTTTTACAACACAGGATCTTTAACACAGGATCTTGCTGCAGACAGAATTTCAGCTTGCTGAAGATAAAGTTTCAGCAACAAACATAAGAACTTCTATTCATTGAAATAAATCAACTGTTACAAAACGTCTTCCTCTTGACAGAGGGATTCACCAATCTATGCTGAAGAGCATCTTCCTCTTAACTAGAGGGATTCACCAAGAGACTGCTTCAACTGCAGTTCCAAAACCAAAACATTCACTGCACTGCTGTGCATCACTTTTCAATTACATTTCATTTACACTACTGTGTATATTTTCATACGCACTGCTGCGTTCTTCACACCTTTTTGCTTCGCACTGCTGTGCGTATTTCTCTCTTACATTGTCAACACAAAACCATTACATATATATATGATAACAAAAAAAAACTTACATCCGTTTTCTCTTGCCATGCTTCCGTAAAAGAAAAACAAAAAAATTAAATGCTTTTACCAACCTTTACTTGTGCCCATACTCCTGCTGAAATAAAATTAAAAACTTTACCAAAACTTACCAACCCACAGTAAATTACATTTACTATTTTACTAACAAAACTGGCGGTAAAGAAACTTTTACTTCACGTCAAATTTATTTGCTGCAGGCATGTACTTCAACTGTTGACTTCAATTGGATCGCATCGCACAATCACAATTTGCGGGAGGAAAAATGGAACACTATTATATTGCTACGATTTGCGATTTGCGATTGGATCGCATCGCACCATCGCAATCGCAGAAAACAAGTGAACACAACAGAAGCTCCAAGCATATATGCGATTTGCGATCTGCGATCTCATCGCATCGCACGGTAAGAATTGCAGTTGAAATTACAATTTCAACAACATTCGATCAGTGTATTCCTCTAATTTCCTCTAATATACCCTTGGATGCATCGCTGGCCAAAGGCCAGAACCTCTGAAACTTTCAATCAGTGGATTCCTGTGAGATTGAGACATGACTATTCATACTATATCATTATAATATATATATTATAAATATTATAATATTATATATATAGTATATTATATATATATTATATAATATATATATTAAATAGTGCCAACGGGACTTGGACATCTATTCCCTTTCCAGTGTGAGAGGCATCACAAAAAATATGGGCTGGTTTCTCTTGAAAGTTATTAGCAGACAGCAGCAGGTCTATGTCAAATGGCAGATTAAAGCTATGCTATATTGTATTAGCAGACAACAGGTTTAAGTCAAAAACTACACTGTATTGTATTTGGACAATTTTAATATATAAATATACTTCCACAAAGTGTGTATTATATACAGAAGAATCAATGCACCACGCGTTTCCCTCATGCACTCACAACTGCAGCTTGCATAGTGGGTAGATTTCAAATTTCTGTGCGAAATGTGAGTGTCTGTTGATATTTTTTTAAGTTACATCCAGGATTGATATTTTAGTAGTTAACGTTTCAAATCTAATAACTCGATATATAATTGGAATGGAAAGTTTTATATTAAATATTTTAATAATTGGTGTTTTAATCCATTAGTGAGATATATTAAAAAGTATATTATAGTTATTGGATTTAAAACTTGTCTTAAAATAATTAGAGTAAAATATTTCAATAATTAATATTGATATTTTTAGCATAATTACATTAATAAAGTAATTGGATAAAGGTGAATAGGCTTCCTCCCACCAATTAGATTATATTAGTTATATTTTGATAGATGTTTAAATTATTCATTATAACAACTAGTTAATAGTAAATATGAATAATTTTTTAAAATAATTAACATTACACTTATTTTTATAACATATATTAATTAATTACATAAAATATTACTAATTATAATTGATAAAATATTGTAGAGCTATAACTAATTCACATATAGCCATATTAAATTTTATCCCCCAAATAATAATAATAATAATAATAATAATAATATAATATTCCTTTATCCTCCACCATTAAGTATCATCACCAAATTATTATATTTAATGTAACATAATATGAATAGATTTATATATTTACTTAAGAGTAATATAATAATTAAACTATATATTAATGTAAAAAATATTATACACAGATAATAATAAAAAAATATAAAATAATAATATAATAATAATAAATATCATTATATGTAAAATTTTGAACTGAGGGTTTATTATCCTTTGTGTTTTTAAATATTTGATTTCACTATAATTAATAATCCCTAGGAATTAATATTTTAAACCCAAGGAATTATTAATATTTTAAACCTAACAGATTATTAAACAAAAGGGATTTATAAACCCACCGATTGATATTTTAAACCTTAAGAGATTGATAAACTCACACAATTATTAATATTATAAATCGTAGGGATTAATAAACTTTAAATATTAAGCAAAGCCTTTCTGTAGAAATCACATGAGAAATTTTTTTGGCAACGTGTTTCAAACCAACAAGTGTGGTTCATCATTAGCACCAGATGAAGAGGCAGACCATGGCAACCAATATTAGATTTAACCCTTTTACATGGTCTACCTTTTCATCTTGTCATGATGATGAACCACACTTGTTAGGTTCATCATTAGGACCAGATGAAGAGGTAGACCATGGAAACCAATATTAGATTTAACCCTTTTCCATGGTCTACCTTTTCATCTTGTCCTGATGACGAACCACTTGTTAGTTCAAAACGTGTCGCCAAAAAATGCTCTCATGTGATTTCTACCGAACGACTTTGCTTAATTCATTATGGATCACAAAATCTTGAATATAGAAAAGATTTTAAATATTGTTAATAATATAAACTCAACCATAACAAACATTAATAATATAAATCTAATATTAATTATCAAATTGACATTCATATTAATAAATATATAATAAATAAAATAAACATAATATTAAAATGAATTAACTACAATAAAAAATTTTATTATAATAAAAATATTATTATATTACTATTAATATTAATTAATAATAATAATTAACTAAAAGTTAACTAAATTATTTTATACATCATTTAAAATTGTAGTCCTTATTACTAAGTATTTTATTATTTTATGTTGATTAAATTTTAATATTTACTTATTAATGAAATAATATTAATATTAATATACTATGATTAAAATATAATATATATATATTTTATTTATGGTAATGAATAAATGAATAACAACAATTATATTTTATGAATTGCAATGTTTCTGGTCATGAATGAAACACACTGTTGTTCCGAAATTTGTTTGGCTAAAAATTTCTTTATGTAATTTCTAATTGAATTTTTTCTTAAAACATCCTATTATTAAATTAAGTAATAACAAAATAATTAATTAATTAACTAATTATTTTTATGTATTTATTAAAATATAAAATATTAAACTGTGCTTTTTAATTTATATTAATTATTGTTAATTAATTAAACATAATGATTAATATTATAAACCTTATAAACAATATTACACCCTAGGAATATGAACCTTTAGATTAATAAACCAAAGGATTGATATTATAAACGCACGAGAATAATAAACCTAAGGGATTAATACTAAAAATTCAAGAGATTATAAACTCAAGGGAATAATATGACATTCAAGGGAATACCATTACACACAAAGGAATAATATTATAAACCCAATGTATATATACCCCAAGATAAATATTATAAACCCTAGAATTATCATAGTTGACCATGGTTGATTTTCACATTGAGACAATCTTTGCCACAATGCGATGTTGCACCATAGTTGACAATGATTGATTTCATATGTAGCTAGTCTTTGTCATAAAGCAATGTTGGACCATTGTTGATTTTCATATTGAAAAAATATTTGTCACAATGTGACGTTGGACCGTGGTTGACCATGATTATAAACCACACAGATTTATATTAGACCCAAGGATTAATATTTTAAACCCTCTGAATAATATTAAACCCTAGGAATAAGAACACTTAGACTAATAAACCAAAGGGATAAATACTCAAAACCCAAGGGAATAATATTAAACCAGGGATAAATATTATAAACCCAAGATATATAAATCCTAAGATAAATATTACAAACCCTAAAACCCTAATGTTTTATAAACCCAAGGGAATAATATTAAATCCACAAGATTAATATTATAAACCTAAGGTATATAAACCCTAAATAAATATTATAAACCCTAAAACCAAAATGACTAATAAATACAAATGTTTAATATTATAAACCCAAAAAATTAGTAAACCCAAGGGATAAATATTATAAATCTAAAGGATCAACAAACCCAAGGGATAAACATTATAAACCAAAGCAACTAATAAAACCAAAGGTTTAATATTATAAACCCAATGAATTAGTAAACCCAAGGGATAAATATTATAAACCTAAGGGATCAACAAACCCAAGGAATCAATATTAAAAACACATGGGATTAATGAACCCTAAAAATTAACATTTTAAACCCAAGGGATAAATAAACCCATGGGATTATTAATATTATAAACCCAACAATTTAGTAAACCCAAGGGATAAATATTATAAACCTAAAGGATCAACAAACCCAAGGGATAAATATAAAAAACCTAAGAAATTGATAAACCCTAGGAATTAATATTTTTATCTCAAAGGCTTAATAAACCCAAGGGATTATTAACATTATAAACCCAAGGGATAAAATTATAAGCCCAATAAATTATTAATGTGAACTAGTAAATCTCGAGGAAAAATATTATAAGGCTAAGCTATCAACAAACCCAAATGATCAATATTAAAAACACAAGGGATTTATAAACCCACACATTGATATTTTAAACCTGAGAGATTGATAAACCCACATGATTATTAATATTATAAATGCTAAAGTTAATAAACTATATGGATTATTAATATTATAAACTCAACCACATTTATAAATTAATTAGTGTTATTACTAATTATTTATTTATTATTATTATTAATTGATGGTATGCTTTTTATTGTTCATTAAATTTAATATCATATTTAAATTAAAGTTTACTTATTAAAAAAATATATCCCTGGATATTTATAATATAATAATTATTCTTAATCATAAAATAATAAAAAAAATTTAATAAATAATTAATTCTTATTAATTATATAATATTTTATTTAAAATCATTTTTAATAATAAATTAATAATTACACATATATATATTATATTGAATGGTAAGGAGATTTATATTAAACCCAAGGATTAATAATATAAACTCTATGAAAAATATTACATTGTAGGAATATGAACCCTTAGACTAATAAACCCAAGGGTTTAATATTTTAAACCTATGGGAATAATAAACCTAAAGGATTAATACTAAAAACCCAAGGGATTATAAAGTCAATGGAATAACATTACACACAAAGGAATAATATTATAAACCCCAAGATAAATATTATAAACCCTATAATTATCATGGTTGAGTTGACCATGGTTGCTTTTCATATTAAGATAACTTTGTCACAATGCCGCATTTCACCATGGTTGACCATGTTTCATTTTCATATGTAATCTTTTTTTTTTGGTAGGTAAGCAACCACGGGGGATTTGAACGAGTGACCTGTCATAAGGAGTGCCTTAACAGTGCACCCATTCACTGCCAATCCAAGAATTAATATTAAACCCTAGGAATAATATTAAACCCTAAGAATAAGAACTCTTAGATTAATAAACATGTTGACACCTAATCATAGGGATTGGGTGAAAAATTGTAAATAATGCAAATAATTAATAAGAGAAAATGAAGAGTCATCGGGAGATGAAACTCAAAAGTCACTCCCTCATGTATATAACTATGAACAACCCAAATGAATATATAGATTCTCATTTGAGGAGTTACCTCTTGGTTTAACATGGTATCAAAGCCAACTCTATTTTTAGCATTCCTACCCTTGTAACTCTTTTTTTGCGTATTCTGCCTATTCTTCCAATGTTCTGCCCATATTGCAGAACTAACACCTTTGAGTGTACAGTGGTGCGGTGAGTGCATATTTTGTGATATTTCATTACGAAAAAAGCTGGATTGTATGCAAAGGTTAACAACCACAATCTCTAACCAAGTGAGCTATTCCAACATCTAATATTGACACCTCCGATTTGGAAAGTAACATTTCTAAATTTGTCAAAAATTTGCCGAGTCCAAAACTTGCAGAAGGAGAATTGAAGGCCTTGCCTATAACACCACTGCGGGACATGATTCGACTGCTGTGGTTCCATTGTGGCTATGAGCCACATTGTTTTCAATGCTATCGACTCCCTGTTTCTGTGTAGCAGAATCGTTTTCTCCCTCATGTTATTTCTTATTACTCCTTTATCATTCATAACACCTCCCTCATGCTATTTAATACACCACTTTGTATTGTTATGAAAGTATACATTCTTACCACTATCCATTAGCCATACCACTGTCCGCTAGCCATACCACTCTCCCCACTGCATTTGGTATCATAATACGCTCCTATCTCTATTCATAATATGCCATATCGGCCTCCCCCCATACTCGCAGCATCAACTCTCAGCTTGCGCACTATTTTGTGAGCGTTGCCTTGAGTCCCCATCATACTCCTCGGCCCATTTTGCTCCATTGATATTCCACACTGTTATAAGAGTTCACAGTTCTCCCTCTGCTCCCTCTTAAATCGCAATGCGAGTCCCACCATACAAATGCATTGTCCCTACTCCATTGCATAGTAAATACCTCCCTTCCACTCTTTGATCAATACGTTGACCCTCCTCCACATACACCTGATTTTTTTTAATACCTTCCCTACATACTCCCTCCCCCACATACTCCATCTCCCAAATATACCCTTCCCCACTAATACCTCTACTCTATACATATCATATTGTAATTTTTTACCACCAGAAGTACAAATTTTATACGTTCGAAATAGAAGTATTTTTACAATACACAAATTTTTAAAATGCATCCATTGATATCTGTTGTGGGAGTGGTTCTTACTGGCAAGGAGAACTATCTAGAGTTGTCACGGAAAATGAAACACACTCTCATTTTTAATGAGTTGTGGAAAGGAGTGTGTGTTGGAGATAGAGACAAAGAACCAGAACAACCAACCTCATACAAGGAATTCACCATTTGGGAAAATAAGAACAACAAGGCTTATCCCTTGATTGCAACATCAGTAAATGAAGAGGTGAGTCGCCATATTTCACCATTTTCAAATGCTTTTGAAGCCTTACAAAAACTAAAGGAAATCTATGACTCTCACTCTGCACTTGAAGTTGTTCAATTCATGATTAAATTGTTTAGCCTTGAATTACAAAATGATGATCCTCTTGCTCTTGCATCAGAAGTAAAATCTATTATGCATGATATCAAAGTCACTAATGTTGAACTGGACATTCCTCTGATAGATTTTGTCAAGGTGCTTTATCCCACTTGCTCAAATTATCTTGAGTCATTGTAAGAAAATGGAAACTCAAATAAATTACCTTTGACTCCCTTGTGAAAAAATTTGCTGAAAGAGAGGAAGATTTTGGGAAGAAGACAACTCCTCAGTCTTCTAAAGAGGCTACATGTCTTGCACATAGAGAGAAGAATCTTGCTCAAGATTCTTCTAGAGGAAGAGGTGGTCGAAGAGGAAGAGGAAGAAGAAATTGTAGGGGGGGGGGGGGGTGGTGAGGGGCAAACACTCTCAAGGAAAAAGTTCAGATTTGCATTGCATATGTTGTAATAGAGATGGATCACATGATGCATCCACATTCAAGTTTCTTTGGGACAAAATTGAGCAGGGAAGAAACCATCCCAAAGGTAAAACTAATGACAAAGAGAAAGGTAAAGCACCTAAATATGGTCACTATGTTGTGGCACATTGTAATATTGGAGTAAATGAAGACTTATTTAATGCTTCACTTGCTTCTTGGAAAAATGATTAGTTGCTTGATTAAGGAGAAACTTGCCACATGACCTTTAGAAGAGATTTTTTTTGAAGGATTTACTGGCAATTTTGATGGAACAGTATACTTTGTAGACAAATCAAAACTCAATCCATTTGGGCTTGGCACAAGCAGGCTTAAATTGCCTGGTTTTCCAGACATTCTTCTACACAATGTTTTATATCTCCCATAGTTGAGGAGAAACTTGTTATCCTTGGTCCACATCTTCCAACAAGGACACTCCATTCATATGTTTGATGGCAAGGTTGAGGTGAGAAAAGCATCATATCACTCACTTGTCATGATAGGGATAGATGAAGAAAGGCTTCTCAAGCTGCAAGGTACCTATGGTCGTGCACAAAATTTCTCATACAATTCTCATTATTATTAAGGTACATTTCCATCAATTTTATTATGGCATGCTAGATTTGGACACTTGAACTATGACAACCTCCTCTTTTTGAAGAAAAATGGTGTTATTGGTTTGCCTACAATTCCTAGGAAACTTAAGCAATGTGAGGCTTGCATTCTAGGAAGGCATAATAAATAGTCTCTTCATGATTCACATTCTAGAGCACATAGAAAAACTTGAACTTATTCATTCATATTTATGTGGTTCAATGCCTGTTCCTTCTGCAAATGGAAATAAATATATGATGACATTTATTGATGACTACACTAGAATGTGTTGGGTTTATTTATTGAAGAACAAATCTGATGCTTTTCAAACATCCAAGAACTTTCATACATGGATTGAAAATGATGCACAATCTCATATGGCTCTATTCGCACTAATAATAGAAAAGAATACACTTCAAATGAATTTGAAAACTATCTTTGCCAAAATGGGATCAAACATCAAACAACTATGCCTTATAATCCCCAACATAATGGAGTAGTTGAAAGAATGAATAGGATAATCTTAGATATGGTGTGCTCCACGATGTTTTTCAAGAATGTAAAATTGATGTTTTGGGCTGATGCAGTTCTATGTGCTGTATATGTAAAGAATAGATGTCCATCTAGTGCTATTAGAAACAAGACTCCTTACGAAATGTGGTATGGGCACATTCCTTCAGTAAATCATCTTAGGGTCTTTGGTTCCACCTGTTATGCCTTGATACCAAAGGTACATAGAAACAAACTTGGTGCACGGAGTTGTAAGTGTATCTTCTTGGGGTATTGAAAAACCTCCAAAGCATACCATCTCTATGATGAAGTCAATAAAAAGTTTGTTGTATCTATAGATGTAATATTTCTTGAATCATCCAAAGCTGACAATGTTGTTGAGCGGTAACTTGATCACTTGGATAGATTCACAAATGCAAAATCATTTTAAAAATTTGATAATTAGATTCTATATCTTGAAGGGGGGATTCCTATACTGGATCAACCTATGGAATCTTCTTCTGAAGCACTCTCTCCCCTGTATGAAACTCTAACCACTGATGATACTTTGAGTGATGTGATTGATAGAATTGGGAGACTCAATCTTGATTCAGTACCAACTCAATCAACTAAGCAGCCTGGACCGTCTCAAAAAGGTCCCCAAGGTGGCTGACAAAGACACTTGAAAGTGTTCATCTTGATGAGGTTGGAAAGATAGGAACAAGAAACTCAACCTGGAAAATTTGAGGTGATGTAGATGACTCTGATTCACCTATTGATATGGATGTTTCTTATGATTGTGACTTGAATTTGTCTACAGATTTTGAACCAAATTCCTTCAAAGAAGTCACTTCTCATGATGAATGGAAAGAAGTGATGCAAAAGGAGTATGATGCCTTGATAAAGAATGGCACTTGGAATCTGGTTGATCCTCCATTGGAAACCAAATCAATTGGCTGCAAGTGGGTCTACAAGAACAAGTATAAAGCTGGCTCACTTGACAAGCACAAAGGCAAGCTTGTGGCAAAAGGTTTTTCACAGAAGGAAGGGGTCGATTATGAGGAGACCTTTTCCCCTACAACATAATGGGCTACCATCCAGACACTCTTTTCCTTAGCAGCTCAGAACAGTTGGAAAGTCCATCAAATGGATGTAAAAACTGCTTTCTTGAATGGAGATCTAAAAGAGAATGTTTTTATGTCCCATCCTGAAGGATTTGTAGTGAAAGGACATCAACATAAACTATGCAAACTTGTGAAATCCTTGTATGGCCTCAAACAAGCACTACGAGCCCGGTATGAAAAATTAACTGAGCATATTTTGAAACTCAATTTCAAGCATTATGATCTTGGTGATGCAACTTTGTTTATCAACAAATTTGGAAAAAAAACTGTATATATTGTGGTATATTTAGATCATCTTTTGATGACAGGGAAAAATGAGAGCTACATTGCATCCATAAAGAAGTAATTGAGGAAAGGTTTTGAAATCACTAGTTTGGGCTATGTTCATTAGTATCTTAGTATTGAAGTAACTCAACATCTAAAGTCCATATTCTTTTCTCAAAAGAAGTACATTGGAGATCTGTTGAACAGGTTTGGTGTGGTTGAATGCAATCCTCAAACTACTCCAATGGAACAAAACTTAAAAGCTCACATCCATTGAAGGAAAATAATTTGAGGATGAAACAAAGTAGAGACAACTTGTAGGAAGTCTCAACTACCTGACTACTACCAGACCAGACATTTCATTTGTTGTTGGAATCCTCTCCAGTTTTATGCAAAAGCCTTGTGAGGGACATTGGTCTGCTACAAAAAGAGTCCTAAAGTACTTGAAGGGAACTCAAGACTTTGGATTCAAGTATACACAGGTGGGTGACTTCAACTTGATTGGATACTCTGATTCAGACTTTGATGGAGACAACAAAACTAGGGTATCTACTTCTGGTTATGTTATGAGTCTTGGATCAGGCGCCGTCTCTTGGAGATCACGCAAACAATCAGTTCCAACAGATTCCACAACAGAGGCAGAATATGTGGCAACAGTTGGGGCAACAAAATAAATTGTGTGGCTCAGGAAAATTCTAGAAGATTTGTGGGTAAAACAAGTACATTTGACTCCGCTCATGATTGACAATACCTCTACAATAAATTTGGACAAGAACCCAAAGTTCCATGATCGAACGAAGCACATAAATACAAAATATCATCTAATTTGACATCATGTTGAGGCCAAAACAATCCATCTTCACCATTGTTCCACTAATGAGTAGATTGTAGGCATCTTCACCAAAGAATTTGGAAGAGAAAAGATTGAAAGATTCAGAATGATCCTTGGACTCACCAACATCCCTTTAGATTAAGGGGGGGAATATTGACACCTAATCATAGGGATTGGGTGAACAATTGTAAACAGTGTAAATAATTAATAAGAGAAAATGAAGAGTCACCAGGAGATGAAACTCAAGAGTCACTCCCTCATGTATATAACTATGATCAACCTAAATGAATAAACAAATTCTCATTTGAGGACTTACCTCCTGGCTTGACAAACCCAAGGGATTGAGATTATAAACTAAATGGGATAATAAACCAAAGGGATTAATACTAAAAACCCAATGGATTATAAACCCAAGGGAATAATATTAAATGAGGGATAAATATTAAAAATCCTAAAATCCCGAAGTTTATAAAACGATGGGAATAATATTATATCTAAGGGATTAATCCTTTGGATTTAATATTATAAACCTAAGTTATATAAACTCTAAAAGAAATATTATAAACCATAAAATAAACATGGTTGACTATGGTTGACTACACAACCCCTTGGGATTTAAAACACCAAGGGACTATAAACCCAAGGAAATAATATTACACTCGATGGATGAATATTATAAACCTGATTTATAAATATGGAAAGATAAATATATTGCTAGCCATACAATTATCATGGTTGAACATGGTTGACCATGGTTGATTTTCATATTGATAATTTTCTCATAATGCAACGTTGCTTCATAGTTTACCATGATTGATTTTCATATTGAGACAATCTTTGTCATAATGCAACATTGGACCATGGTTGATTTTCTTGTTGAGAAAATATTTGTCACAAAGGGATGTTGGACCATGTATGAGACCCAAGGATTAATATTATAGCCTTATGAATAATATTAAACCCTAGGAATAAGTACCCTTAGATTAATAAACCCAAGGGATTGATATTATAAACGAAAGGGATTAATACTAAAAACCCAAAGGATTTTAAACCCAAGGTAATAATATTAAACCCAAGGGATAAATATTATAAACCCAAGGTATATAAACTCTAAGATAATTATTATAAACACTAAAATAAACATGGTTGATCATGGTTTACTATGCTAGATTTTCTTATTGAGACAATATTTGTCATAATGCGATGTTCAATCATGCTAGACCATGGTTGATTTTCATATTGATATTATAAACTCTATTAATAATATTAAACCCTACAAATAAACCAAAGGATTGATATTATAAATCAAAGGAGATAATAAACCAAAGAGATTAATACTAAAAGCCCAAGGGATTATAAACCAAAGCAAATAATATTAAACAAGGAATAAATATTATAAACCCTAAAACAATAACGTTCTATAAAACAATGGAAATAATATTAAACCCAAGGGATTAATATTATAAACTGAAGGTATATAAACTCTAAAATAAATATTATAAACCCTATAATAAACATAATTGACTATGGTTGACTATACAGTCCCTTGGAGTTTAAAATCGCAAGGGACTATGAACCCAAGGCAATAATATTGCACCCAATCGATGAATATTATAAACCCAATTTATAAATACCCAAAGATAAATATATTGTAAACCCTAAAAATATCATGGTTGAACATGGTTGACCATGGTTGATTTTCATATTGAGACAATCGTTCTCATAATGCGAAATTGCACCATGGATGACCATGATTTATTTTCATATGGAGACCATCTTTGTCACAATACAACATTAGACCATAGTTGATTTTCATATTGAGAAAATCTTTGTCATAATGTGACATTGGATCATGGTTGATCATTCTTATAATCCAAGGCACTTGATATTAGACATAAGGATTAATATTGTAAACCCTTAGATTAATAAACCCAAGGGATTAATTTTAAAACCCCAATATTTTATGAGCCAAAGGAAATAGTATTAAACCCGAGGAAATAATATTAAACCCAAGGGATTAATATTACAAACCTAAGGTATATAAACCCTAAAATAAATATTATAAATCCAAAAGTAAACATGGCTGACTAAAATAAACATGGTTAACTATGGTAGACAATAAAATACCTTGCAATTTAAAACCCCAAGGGACTATGAACCCAAGGAAATAATATTAAACCCAAGGGATGAATGTTATTAACCAAAATTATAAATAGCCAAAGATAAATATTATAAACCCTAAAAAATATCATTGACCATGGTTTCTCATGGTTGATTTTCATATTGAGACAATCCTTGTCACAATGTGACGTAGGACAATGGTCGCCCATGTTTGACAATTAAACATTGCCATATCGAAACAACCTTTGGCACAATGCAACGTTGGACTATGGTTGACCAAAGATGATTTTCATATTGAAAGAATATTTGTTATCATGCAATGTTAGACCATGGCTGACTGTGATTGATTTCACACAACATGGCTGGCCATGGTTGACCATGGTTTGCCAATATTGACCATGCTTGATGAAAGTTGACTTTCGTTGACTATGATTGATATTTTAAAGCGAAGGGAATAATAAACACAAACTAATAATACTAAAAACCCAATGAATTATAAACCCTAGGGAATAACATTCAACCTAAGCCAATAATATAAACCCAAGGTACAGAAACCCTAAGATAAATATTATAAACCCTTAAATAAACTTGTTTTACCATGTTTGACCATGGTTGATTTTCATATTGAGAGAATCTTTGTCACATGCAACATTGGACCATGCTTAACCATTGTTCAATCCTTAGATTAATAAACTCACGAGATTGATTTTATGATGGGATGAGATCTTGGGATAAGCCCAAAATCCCAATTCCATTAAAACCTCGAACCTGGGCCTATGGGTTATGGCCCATTAAGCCTTCATGGAAGCGTTTTAAAACTTTAAACATTTGAATTTTTAAACCGTGGATCTCTTTAAATATCGACCATCCATATAAAAATACATGGGAAACTATATAAAATTCAGCTCTAACTCACATATACATATCTCAAATATAATACAGCCGTTTCTATAAATATCGGTGATCACCCTCCATACAACTTTGATTCAAACCAAAACTCCATTGCTCCAATCCGATCCTTCTATCTCTTGCTCTCCATGGTTTGAAAGACCTGGAATAGGTCCTGGGTGGAATTCGGGACCAGCTAACTTCATATCAGGACTTATAGGAAACTTGCACACTATTTTTGTTATATTCAGTCTATTCATGCCTAACGCATTACTCACATCAACTGAAGCAAACTCACATGACAAAGCAAGAAAACTGATATTAAAGTCAATGCGCAAATGATCACCATCCTGGCTCCTATCAACAACAACATTCGTTGTAGTGTTAACTGTCAAGTAATTGTTCAATTCCATCCCAAAGAGAAATATCATTATCAGTGCAACAAATATTGGTAACCCTGCCCCTGATAAAGTTGCCTCTGTTAAATCTTGAGGAATCTTCTTGTAAAAGTCTAGAGACTTGATCTTACTGCCCGTGATCATGGCTGCTCAACGAGAAAAAAAACTAATGGCCGCAATGAAATTTCGTTGTAGGTTAATTAAGGTTGAATTCGTCCGATTCAGATGCACAGAGATTTGAGATTCAAGTAGATTCTTAAACGAAATTTAAATTGCCATTCTCTGATCTGTATACTCTTTTTTTAAAAAACATTCACACCTGTAAACAAACAGTTCGACCTCTATATATATTCAACCAAGTAAGGCACATAATTCAATTCTCAATTACAAATCTAACAAACACATCAATCGTCACGAATAGCTGAACGATGATTTAGATCGCCATCGATCTTTTAAGTGGTCGATTTCAATCAACAAACTCACAATATGGGATTTAACTTATTTATAAAATACACATAGGCGCACACAATTAACACTGAACATACTTTTATATATTTATAGAACAGTTACAAAATTAAGGCATTTCAGCCTTAAAAACGAGCTCACGCTCAGCTACATCTTGCCACTCACAATATCCTCACAGAACAGATATATATCACATCCTATCACATTACATTTATATAAGAATTTTAGGAAGGATCAATCCTATCCTCTCCTGATTTTCTCCACAAAAGCTTCATGCATGCACGCTTTAAATATGCTTTATCCTCTTTAAATCTATTTTTCTGCTTTAAATCGGCTTTAATTATGTTTTTCTTCCATGGCTTGCGTTCGCTTGCTTTGTTGCTGGTTGCTCCCGTATCAGACTCCCGAGGCACAAAAATTTATGACCTCCTGGTCATATGCTTCTCCTGGTCTTTGTAATATCTTTAACTTGTGAGCTGCAATTTACCTCTGCAACAACAAGTCCTCCTTGCTGCCTCTTATCTCACCAAGCTCTCCTCTGGACTTGGTCTTTTGGTAAACGCTCTAGGCTATTGCAATCTTCTCACCTTCCTCTGCTGCTACCTACACAAAATATAAAGACCATACCTATTCAAACTTCATTAAGAACTGTACCTCCTTTCGCAGAATCTTTTACTGCTCTGATACCAAACTGATGGGATGAGATCTTGGGATAAGCCCAAAATCCCAATTCCATTAAAACCTCGAACCTGGGCCCGTGGGTTATGGCCCATTAAGCCTTCATGGAAGCATTTTAAAACTTTAAACCTTTGAATTTTTAAACCGTGGATCTCTTTAAATATCGACCATCCATATACAAATACATGGGAAACTATATAAAATTCGGCTCTAACTCACATATACAGATCTCAAATATAATACAGCCATTTCTATAAATATCAGCGATCACACTCCATACAACTCCGATTCAAACCAAAACTCCATTGCTCCAATCCGATCCTTCTATCTCTTGCTCTCCATGGTTTGAAAGACCTAGAATAGGTCCTGGGTGGAATTCGGGACCAGCAAACTTCATATCAGAACTTATAGGAAACTTGCGCACTATTTTTTTTATATTCAGTCTATTCGTGCCTAAGACATTACTCTCATCAACTCAAGCAAACTCACATGACAAAGCAAGAAAACTGATATTAAAGTCAATGCGCAAATGATCACCATCCTGGCTCTTATCAACAACAACATTCATTATAGTGTTAACTGTCAAGTAATTGTTCAATTCCATCACAAAGAGAAATATCATTGTCAGTGCAGCAAATATTGGTAACCGTGTCCCTGATAAAGTTGCCTCTGTTAAATCTCGAGGAATCTTCCTGTAAAAGTCCAGAGACTTGATCTTACTGCCCGTGATCATGGCTGCTCAACGAGAAAAAAAACTAATGGCCGCAATGAAATTTCGTTGTAGGTTAATTAGGGTTGAATTCGTCCGATTCGGATGCACAGAGATTTGAGATTCAAGTAGATTCTAAAACGAAATTTAAATTTCCATTCTCCAATCTGTATACTCTTTTTTTTAAAAACATTCAAACCTGTAAACAAATAGTTCGACCTCTATATATATTCAACCAGGTAAGGCACATAATTCAATTCTCAATTACAAATCTAACAAATGCATCAATCCTCACGAACAGTTGAACGATGATTTAGATCGCCATCGATCTTTTAAGTGGTCGATGTCGATCAACAAACTCACAATACGGGATTTAACTTATTTATAAAATACAAATAGGCGCACACAATTAACACTGAACATACTTTTATATATTTACAGAACAGTTACAAAATTAAGGCATTTCAGCCTTAAAAACGAGCTCACACTCAGCTACATCTTGCCACTCACAATATCCTCATAGAATAGATATATATCACATCCTATCACATTACATTTATATAATAATTTTAGGAAGGATCAATCCTATCCTCTCCTGATTTTCTCCACAAAAGCTTCATGCATGCACGCTTTAAATCTGCTTTATCCTCTTTAAATCTATTTTTTTGCTTTAAGTCGGCTTTAATTCTATTTTTCTTCCATGGCTTGCGTTCGCTTGCTTTGTTGCTGGTTGCTCCTGCATCATTTTATAAACCCAAGAAAATAATATACCCATGTGATAAATACTAAAAACCCAAGGGCTTATGAACCCTAGGCAATAACATTGAACCTAAGGCATTAATATTATAAACCATGTTTGAACATAATCAATAATAGTAATAGGCAATTATGTTTGATTGAAGTTGAAGGTCGATGAATATTAAACATAGTCAAACATTGTTGAAGGGTCACCCACATTCTAAAATGTGGTTGACAAAATGTTGTAATGTTGCATTGTGACATTAGAAACATTTGTTTACAATTCCAATATCACATTATTATTATTATTATTAAATAACATTAATAATAAAGTAGTTATTAATTAATTAATAATTCTTTGACCAAGTTTGAATGTGGTCATGTTTGGTTATGTTTGACTAATGTGGTTAACTACAATAATTATGCATTAGGCAATTTCTTTTAATTATGTCTAAATGATTTAATTAATATGTCAAATGTAATATTTTTAATAAATAAATACTATCCTTAATTAAAATTATGATCTACTTAATTAATGTTTTAATTAATTAATTAATCAATTAATTAATGGAGATTGTTTTCAGTGAACAATATTGACTATTGTCAAATACAGTTAACATAGAGTTGACCAAGTCTGAATTTGGTCATATATGGCTATATTTAGCTATGGTTAACTCATGTGATTGCCTATAATAATTATATATTAAGTAACTTTCTTTGAATTATGTATCAATGCTCTAATTAATATATCAATGCATTCACGTTAATAAATTTAAATTAATTAATATTAATATTAATATATTTATTTAAACTTGTCTAAATTTATCATTTAGGTTATTAAACATTTAAATTGATGTTTTAATTAATATATTGCCAAATATTTTAATAAATTAATATTAATGTTAATTATTGTTTTAATGCATTAATTAATTATTTATATATATTAACGTGAGGTTTGATTGATTGAAGTGAGGATCGCTTTTGATTGAATAAGATTTGATTATGGTCCAAGCTATAGTAAATATAATGGTTGACGTAAGTCCTGATGTTTTTTAGCATTAAAATATTTGAGTACATTTTTCACCATTTTTTGGCTAAGTTTGATAAATTGATGCCTATTTTATTTCTTATGTATTTAAGTAACTTTTTAATAGTTAATGCTTAATTACTATATCATATATGTAATAAATTTATAAATTAATATACTATTAATTACGATTAACTTATTTTTAAATGTGTTTAAATAATGTTATAAAGAAATTAATAAAATAAAACTGCCAAATATTTACTTAATGTTTCAAAATTAAGATATTTGGTATAATTCCAACATTTACTCATCATCATTATTTAATTATATATATTATTATTATTATTATTACTTCACCAAGTCTTTATGTTGACTCTATTGGAATAAATTGCAATTAAACTTCATATGTATTAATGATTTAATTAATATGTCAATGTAATAATGTTGCTAAATTAATTAATTAACATTATTATTAATTAATACCAGGCTAGATCCATCTTAACACCAGATCTATCAAGTGTCGAGAGGGATCAAGAGGTGCAAACCTTTCCTCAAGTTTTACAATCAAAAAATAGTTTTGCACCTCAAAGATTTGATCCCTCTCAGGGCTCTAAGGTGGTGTAAAGTTACCTTACCTTCCACTCATATTTTTTAATATTTTTTTAATGCAACGTCACGTTAATTACTTTTAATGTAACGTTACGTTAGGTGACAACATCTCCTTCATATTATTTTAATATTCTCCCTCATATTTTTTTAATAATTTTTTCAACATCTCCATCATATACATACTTGGGTGTAGAGCGCCTTTTGGAGCAATTAATATATTATTTTACACATTTTAAAATTAACGTTAATATTATAAGCATTTTATATAATAAATGTTTTTAGTTAATCTTGTTAAATTATTTAATATTTTTAATTACTACTATTAATAATGCCTATTAATTAATTAATGTACCATGAAACTAAGGATCCGTTTAAGTGACCTAGTTTTTTTGAATTTCGTTAGGCTATGTTTCGATAATTTCATTGACTAAATAATTATAAAATAGTTTAATATAGCAAGTTATTACTGCTAATTAAATTATAATCTTTATTAATATATTTAATATATAATAAAATTAATATTATTTATTAATAAATATTAAGGTATAATTTTTTTTAACTCAAGGGAATAATGTTAAACCCCATTCTATAATATAAACTGAACTATATAAACTCAGCAAAAGCTCAAAAAAAGTAATATACATAGTTTAATAAATATGAGTAGATGTCTTACTATAGTTGATTTTCATTTTGATAGTAGATGTTTGACTATAGTTTATTTTCATTTTGATATAATGTGATAACAATGGACTATTGTCAACTATTAAACCATAACCTAAATACTATAAACTTAAAAAATATTAATACATTAAAAACCATTAACACATTAATATAATTCATTATTATCAAGATATTAATATTGATACATTATAAAAAAATTAATACATTATACACCCTAAAGATTCATTTATCAAAAAAACCCTAAAGGATTCATTTTATCATGATCTAAATAAGTTAAATGAACCCAAGTTTATTATTAATATATATATAGATTATATATATATATATATATATATATATATATATATATAGAGATATATATTAAAATATACAACCCAAATTTTCATATTTTTTTTAAATGAGTAATACAGCCCAAATTTTCATTAAAAGGAATTTAACTGGGTTAGATTTCTATTGGAAAGACTACCTAAACATGGGCTTTTAAAATTTTTACCGCATCATTTTCAAAAAATATAAATAATCATGATCAAAAAATAAAACAATAATGTATTCAATTTTTATAGAAAATGAGTTTAGATGAATGATTATTTTTTTATATACTATCCCCTATAATGTCTCATAATATAGTATTGAATGTAAATAACCCTTAAAACAAAAATAAAATAAAACTAAAATGTGAATATCATATTGAATGTAAATAACCTTTAAAAAAAAAAAAACTAAATGCCTATAATAATCTATAAATAACCTTGATAAGTCTATAAATAACTTTTATAATTATATAATAAATTAAATATAAAAAAAAAACCACATAGTTTCAATGGCAAACGAAATTTATTATAAGTAAAGATATCTTTGTATTTCCCTGAATTAATATCAATTTTTGAGATCATGGTTGAATATTTGTTTCCCTCTCTTCAACAGATAAAAATGAATACAATTTTGAGGCCATATTTGAATATTTCCTTTCACTCTCCACAAATAAAATCACAAAGGATTTTTTTCATGGAAACGTGTTTCGGAAATCAAAAAACATAAATATTAAGAAAAAAAATAATTTACAAATTTAATGCCTTAATTATGAAAGTTAATATAATTCTTGATAAATTACAGAGTTATATTAGATTATTTTTTGTCTTTCTTAAACAAAGAAATTAGAATTACAAAATTCAATCAATTTTTTTTGGATTTTAACTTATAATATTTAAAAAAGATTTCATTAATCTTATCAATATTAATACTTATAAACTATAATTTAATTAAATAACTTGTTTTTAGAAAATAATTTGATTATCATTTCATCTATCCTCCATATATATACTTATAACATAAAACACCCATTAGAATATATTCTTCATTTTAGAGAAAGACATCAAGCTCAAGTATGCCTATTTCATAATTACAATTTTGACTCACTTAATTACAAAGCTAACATAAAACACCCATTATAATATATTCTTCATTTTAGAGAAAGACATCAAGCTCAAGTATGCCTACTTCATAATTACAATTTGACTCACTTAATTACAAAGCTAAACATTATTTGTAGAAACCCTAAGAAAACATGAAAGGCCCTCTTGAAATGCCCGGTTATTGTAGTTAATTGTTTGTAGCTTTTAATAGAGCAGAATGTGATTTTTTTTTGGATATTTTTATAATTGGAATGGGATGGCATTAGGAAAGCCCATTTGTTAGGAACTTTCATAATTGTAGCAGGATGATATTTCTCATTATATGTTTTAATTGTTAATAATATATGTATTAGTTGTTAATGATAGATATGTAATTTGTTAATTAGTTTTTTTTGGTTTAGTTTATTTGTTTATATTTTTTACTTTTATTAATTTTGATAGTTGGCAATTAACAAATGATATGGTAAATTTTTAATCATATTTTGTAAAAAATAATTTAAATATTGTTTAAATATATAATTTAGATATACAAGATAATTAGTGGTGTGAATTTCATGTATTAATGTGTTAACCACTAGAATATATGACATATTTCAAATTAAAAATTTTAATAAAAAAATTGGAAGAAAATTAAAATAAACAATTCCAATAAAGTCTCATGACCTAAATATGTAACATTCTAGGATAGTTTTACCTTTTTATTAAAAATGGATAATAAAATAAAATTTTCCAAACCGATTATAAAATTTAGTTATTTAAAACAAAATTTTAATACATAAATAAATTTAAATATTTATCATCGGCGGGAGGAAACGGTAATAAATTTGATGGAAAGCGATGAAAATGGTAATACGTATTTATTTATTGTGTGAGGTGTGAGTATTCATAACCTCAGGACAAAACGGGAATAGATTTCCTGGAAAGCGATGAAAATGGTAATACGTATTTATCTATGTTGTGAGGATGAGAGTAGGGATGAGAGTAGGCTAGACCATCTCCTTTCTGATGGGAGGAAAATGATCAAGTTACAGTGGGATGTGTGTGAATTTGGACGTATTTTAAAAGATTATTTAATTAACCAAAACAACTTCTATATTTAGATCTTCTCTGTAAATTTTGAACTTGAAACCTGACAGAAACTAAACCCTATTCATATAAACAACTAATCTACGTTATAAATAAAAAACAACAATATTGATATTGAATTGATATCATAGAAAGTTTTTGCATAAGAGCGCGGAAACAAACAAAAAAGGCAGCTCGTAACAACACTTGAAAAGCCTTTGTTAAAAATTGCATGGACGGGGCTGAGGAGAACTCTGGGAACTTCATGTTTCTCCGATTGCTTATTTTTAACCATCTAATAAACACAACCGCTGTTGCAAACACTCGTTGACAATGACGTTTACATTTTTGTATTGTCGTTTTCAGTGATAGAAATGGCCGTATCTCCATTGAATTCATGAGGTTGGGGTTCCTGACTCTCTAGCTGCTCAGAGGCCGCTTCTATGTCATCCAATTTACTTTCATTTTCATGAACCATTTCTTGAGAATTCGGCTGCACCTCCGAGCAATTTTGATCCGTTGACATCAACTTTCTATCCTTCGCGTTTCCCCACAGAACAGCGTATAGCCCTACAGCGATCATTACTCCTCCCACCACACTGTATTCAGTGCAGTTAGAACCTATAACCATCCTAAATTTGCCAAAATAAAAACAAAAAGTGAAGGGTTGAAAAGGAATTCATAAACGAACCTGCCCACAGAGATATGCTCGGAAAGAATGATAGAGCCCATAACTGCCACAATGATCATCATCAACGGACTGAATGCTGTGGCAAATACAGGCCCTTTTAAGCGCATGCACAAACCTTGTACGTAATATGCAATTGCTGACCCCACAACTCCCTGCACCCAAAAATATTAATATATTCACTGTATATATCCCAATTCGAATTCTTGAATCCAACCCTGAATTTAAAAAAAGAATAGCCAAACTTACAGTGTAGACTGCAGTGAGAAGGTTGATGTCCCATCTTAATGCCCACTCGGAAGGTTCACGTACAAGAGCTACGCCGAGAACGGTTCCCTGTAATGCTCCTAGAAAACATATTAAGGTGGCCACGGATAGTGGAGCACAATATTTCCTCAGCACTGCAGCCTGCACATTCAAAATTGTTAATTTCAGGATGTCAATTCATCATATGTATTTTGGGCTTGGGGAACGAAGATGTCAAATGATGACCTGGAGGATAAACATGGCAGACCAAGAAAGAGTGGCTGCAAGTATGAGAAGGGTGCCTATCATCCACTCTTTACTGTCACTGGCAGCTGCCGCAGCAGATGTGTGGTTATCCTTGGAACCGTGATGTAAAGACCAATGCATCTGAAGAATAGGACCTTTGTATAATGTCATCAGCATTGCCCCACCTACGCACACTATCGTTCCCACTATCTTTGCTTGACTGCGTAGCTTTTTGATGTTCAAGCTCTCCATTCTAAACAAATAAGGAATTTCCATCAAAAGAATAATCTAAAGTATTTATTTGATGAAAATGTAGATTTCGGAAATATTTTTGAATTCGATGAATAAAAATTGAATTAATTGTTTGGTGTTGTTTATGTTGGTTAGATTCTAAAATATTTTCAAAATTTGAAAACCAAATAAAAATGACCAAGTTGTAGAGGGAAAAAAACCATTTGAAAGTAGCAATGATGAGATTACCTGAAGAGAAGGGCCATAACAAAAGTCATAGCAGGGAGAACATTAATCAATGTAACTGCATAGGTTGGAGAAGTCAATTTCAAACCCAGGTAATAGAAATTCTGATCCATTACTGGCCTGCAAGCACGCAATGAATTAAAAACATTTTAAATTAATTGTCAGGTAGATATTTTTATTTAGATTGTAGAATATCATAATTTTTTGAGATCTGATGAACCGGAGCTATCGACTTTAGAATATTCTTGGATAAAAACAAACAAAATTGAAATTGACATATTTGTTATGTGAAAAAAAAAGTAAAAAGCACGAAATCGTGAGATAATACATACTCTAACAAACCCAGTACAAAAATTTGGCAGAATATGGAAAATTTCAGTTTGGGCCGCACGTTCCTGCATTACATTGAAGTCAGCTGAAAGTTGAAACACATGACTACGTCATGTCATCAGATATTGTTGCTTATGGAAAATATGTGGATTGCTAATGAAACTTCCAAAGTTCTAGTGGACGTTCCACTCATCTTCAGGTAAAACATCCACTCGAAATGTTATTAACCGTCCACATTTTTTTCGAAACAACCCTATATCATCCTATACTAACTTGAACTATGAAAACCCACAATCTCAAACATAATCACTCCATATCATCATATATTGTTGCTTAAGGAAAAAATGTGAAACTTCCAAAGTTCCAGTGGACGTTTATTCCACTCATCTTCAGGTAAAACATCCACACTCTCAAACATAATCAATTACATACATATTGAGAAACCAAATAGAATACCTTTCAAAGAAGAAAGCAAAAGGAGCAAGAACAACGGTAGCCACGGTCTGCCTGTACACTACAAGCACAAAGTGGTTCATCCCTCTGTTAAGAGCGACCTTACTGATAATAGCCATGCCTGCATATCCAAACTGCAGGGATATCATTGCTACATAGGGTTTTCCTTCCTCAATTAGCTTCCCCATTAATCACAAAATTTGCAACAACCTCCAAATCTTCCCTATCCTATCTACAAGTTGTCAATGCAGAATGAGGCTGCAGCTTCTGATGTCCTCCTCCCTTTATACTCTCCCAAATAAGTAACTTTCAATGCAGTACCTGCGGTTTCATGATCCACATTTTCTGCACTCGGGTAAGCAAAAACCAGGTAGCCCATTTATTGGACAGGCACTGTTTGAAGCAATAATGGACCAGTAGATGATGAATGTGAACACCTGATCAAAACAAAATGAAGATATGTGGTGCCTGAGGTGTCGAGAAGTGCTAGGCTGCCACGTTAAAAGCAAAGATAAAGTGAAGTCAGGTTGGCGAGAAGAAGCAAAGGTCGGGAACTTCTGTGAGGGACGCGGAAAAATAGCCCATCTAATGAAGAAGTGGTTTCCATAGCAATATGGAATACTTCCTTTTTCTGCAACGATTTTATAGCCGCCACTTTATATAAAGAAGAAATCATGCTGACCTGTTCAACATTGTCAGGTCGTTGTCATTAATAATTAAAAGAATATATGCATAACTTTAATATATAAAATTACAGAAATCTTAATAGATAAATATTATGGTGTAGAGGTGGACGACTTCGAATGAATGTCCATTAAGAGAATTTCGTGAGAGAGGATGTTTATTTTAAGGGAGATTAAAGCAGGCGTTATCCGCCCACGGAACGGTAAAAGCCGTGGGCATTCCGGCGACTGGCCATGGAATTTTCTGTTCATGCCAAGCTTCCTATCAAGTCCGTGGAAATCCAAAATTCGAATTCGGTCCAGGGATCTCTGTCGGCAAGATTAAGATAGTGGATAAATGACCAAAAACGTTTAACAGTCGTAATACTGTCATCATTTACTCAACAGTTATTATTTACTCTTCGAGTTCTATGACAGACGTCGATATTATAGTTGATTAGTACTATTTATTTTCATTATTGATCCGTTAACGAAAACAAAATACGTGATTCCATCCAATGGATTGTTAATGAATAAGCGATTATACAAAGTGGATGGTTGTAAAGTGATAAAACGATCATCATCGGTAAAGAATTCTCTCCTCTAACATGCAAGTTGAAATTGGATTTTGTCCATTCAATGGTTATGGGATAATAATATTTATATATATATAATAAAATTATATAATAATAATGTTGAGTACTTGAGGCTGTTGAAAATAGGTGATGTGTTTTTATAAAGTTGGTAGAATGTGATTATGAATAATTTTTTTTAGAGTAGCAAAATTGAATGATTTTTTTATTGATGTTACTTTTTTAATTTTTTAAATTAATAAGTGTTGTATGGTAGTATAGTTGGCTGTATAGTTGTAGTTATTGGTAGTATAGTTGCTGCTATTTATTTGGAAGTTTTTTTTTAGAAAAATTGCAAATTGATATATGAAGTGAAAAAATTAATTGCTTACTAAGGAGTAAGGACTTGAAATCTAACCTTGAAGTTATGGTCCAATCATATGTTTGAATTTTTTTTCAATAATAAATGTTTGTTTCTCAAAGTTAAATATTATAACTTGCATTAGTTAATGCTAAACTAATAGTGGTCAACAAGAAAATCTATTGCTAGAATCTGCCAAAGGAACAAGTGGTGCAGGGAAGCTTAGTCCCTTAGTCCATGAAACTTAAATAGAAATTATGCTTTCTTAAAAATTTCAAATTAATATACGAAATGGAAAAATTAATTTCCAACTGAGGGACAAGGAGTTATACAAATTTTGGTGGATGGTAACCACTAGTAAGTAAATCTACACATTTACAAATTTAATCCTATATTTATTTAAATCTTATTCCCATCCATTTTTATGCAAATATTTTCTTAAATTAAGATGGGCAGATGGTAAATATGTTATTTACAAATATTTCAATTTGATTGGTTTTCATATGAAGCTTAAGAATGAAAAATCACTCCACAAATATATAAAATTCATATCTGAAAATTATGGCAGAAAAATATGAGCTCGGGCTACAATAAGACCTTCAAATTATGATCCAATTGAAAATTTTTTGCAATAATATCGAAAAATAAATATTTGTTTTTCAAACTTAAACATTATAAATTTCATTCCACTGAACGAATAATAATAAGACATACACTAAAATACCATATTAAACTATAGTTATATGTTTGAGCTTACCATCCCTTTATGTTAATTAATTATTATTTTTATCATGTATTAATATTTAACATAATTTTGATAATGATATT
The DNA here is from genome assembly GCA_000404065.3 of Pinus taeda. Lineage (NCBI taxonomy): Eukaryota > Viridiplantae > Streptophyta > Pinopsida > Pinales > Pinaceae > Pinus > Pinus taeda. The sequence continues at coordinate 92,784 of APFE030232498.1, read as the reverse complement.
ATTTTTTTTCCCAACTAACCTATTATTACATGGGTCATAATTTCCACTTTTTAACTTAATTAATATTATTATAATAATTAATATATATATATATAATTTAATTTAAACTCACATAGTATAAAATGCACAACCACATTAAAAATGCTGGTGATAACGTTTATAACCATATATAAACTTATTTTATTATTAATATATTTATAATAATCACATTAATAATTGTTATTATTATTATATTATTATATTATTATTAGTACTAACAAACGTAAAAAAAAAATAATAAATTAAAATATAAATATAAAAGTTGAAAATTAAATATTTAAAATAAATGATGAGATTTAACTTCACACAAAGACCAATGTGATCTATCAGACCTCAAGAAAAGATAGTATAATTGTCATTCTTCAAAATTGTGCTTTTGTGATCGAGTAGGGAAAGAAGCATTCCAAGATCACTATAGTTGGGTATAGTTGGGCTGGCTTGATAAGTCAAGAATATTGGAGGTGTGGCTGATGATAGGGAATTGAGAGAGGATGTGGGCAAGAGGCAGTCTAAAAAGAATTGCTTTTCATCTTCCACCTTATTAGTATCACAAATATGACAAATTCTATCGTCCTAGGGAGTCTTCAAAGTAGACCACCACCCAGTATAACTCCAAAGCTCATGAGAGTTAGTCATAATCCTAGCAATGTTCATTTTCTTCTTAGTTCTAGTCAACATAGAGAGATAATTCTCGTTATCAACGATGGGGTTGACACGGGAGCTTCACTGGGGGAGCAATATCATACCACGTGGGTTCATATTGGGGGATATATATTGAGTAAAAGATGACATAATATATTGGAAAATACAAAAATGGACCTTAAAGTTAATGAAAAAATATAAAGGGGTATAAAAAATGTTAATGAAAAAAATGGATACCTATAATATCTAGTGACAGTAGGGGTTTTTTAAATTGGGAAGTCGTATGGGTTCATATTGGTAGGGGGTTAAATAATGTGATTTTTAGAGGGATTTTCCAATATGTAGTCAAATTAAGGGTATTATTTATTATACCACGAACGCACGTGATATGTCAAAGTTTCATTGAGTGAATCCCCCATGGGGGTTGATCACTTCCTTATAGTGCCTTAGCTTCCTTTTACACTCCATCTCCTTAGAATCACACATCTTGCCTTAAAACTGGAGGTAATAATATCTTTGATATTTTCCTTGCTTCCCATGATGAGCTCCTCCTTAATCCCCCAAAGGTTGAGCCAAGACTGAGCATCTTGATACCACCCATGCTTGAGGTATAGGTGGGGGTTTTGACTAAAGTTAGAAGCAATTTTTGGGAACCTCTCGAATTCCATATTGTGAAGCTTCTTCTTATACATTAGATATATAAACATAGTTGCATTTTCAATGGGGACATGTCAGCTTCGATCAAGAGGATAGGATAGGGAGTATTTCCCTTGATCTTGAGATTATAAGTTATGGATTTCTTTTGGATCATCTCAATCTTTCTCCACGACACCCTAGATATACTGCACCCCCAAAACTTCACATCCGTATAAGATAACAGGGGTGATGAGAGTCTCAAAGAGGAACCTTTGTTTACTCCAAATGTAAAGATCGACTGACTTACAATTGCTTTCAAGCTCATAATAAGCTTTCCAGCCTCCGATAATTATTTTATCGATGCTATAATCCAATTTGAGCTGATGAAGAAAGTCAATACCTAAATATTTATAAGAAGAAACGTGCTCAAGTCAATGGTTATCATAGACGAAACTACCATGGGTGAGCTTTTTGGATTTAATGATCATGACTTTAGTCTTGTCGGTATTAACTGTCATGGATTTTAATATAAATATTGACATTCAAAACAAATCATTATAATTAATAATAATAATTTATATAATTATAAATTATTAGTAATTAATAAATAATACCAATTATAAAAAGTATTATCATTATATTATAAATATGATAATAAATATAGCACATAGATGGTAAGTTACCATATACCATTTACTTCATTAGTAAAAAATTATCTAAGGTTGAATTGAAGTACACTGGAACTGCAAAAGAACTCCTAGTTATTGTACACCCCTTAAACAAAATCAGACACTACATCGCTGGATACCCAAATTTTGTGCATACTGACCATGCAACTATTAAATACTTGATGAATAATCCTAATGTGAATGCTAGAATAATTAGATGGTTGTTATTGCTACAACATTTTGATTTAACTACCATTGACAATCTAGGAAAAGAAAATGTAGTTTCAATTTTTTTATCTAGACTTGCTTTGCCTGCAGGTGATGAAGGGATGGTCTATAATCAACATCTAGATAAGCACCTATTTTCTATCTTAGTGCTCTCTCCATGGTTTGCTGACATAGCCAACTATCTAGTTGTTGCAAAATTTCCCCCAAATCTGTCATCTAGGGAGAAGAGCAAAATTGTAAGGAAAAGTGCCCCTTTCTCTTAGATTGGGGGCAATATCATCAAGTAGGGACCATATCAGATATTAAGAATATGTGTCAGGGAAGAGGAAGCATTTGACATCCTCTTGTCCTATCAAGATGGGCCCTATGGAGGTCATTTTGCTGCGAAAAGAAAAACTTCAAAGGTCTATAAGTTGACTATGATTAGCCCACTCTCCACCAAGATGCAAGAATTTATACCAACAGATGTGATCAATGCTAGAGGATGGAAAAGCCCACACAGAGGGATTAATTTCCCCTACAACCTCAGGTGGACTCGAAGCCATTTGACAAATGGGGCATGGATTTCATTGGGCCAATTGATCCACCCAGGGAAGAAAAAGTACATCATTTTGTGTATTGATTACTTGACATTGTGAGCTGAGATAAAGGCTATCAAGGCAACAAGAGAGGAGAAGGTGGCTAAATTCTTAAGGTAAAATGTCTTCTACAAATTTGGGTACCCCAAAGAGATAGTCACCGATCAGGGAGCTCAATTCACATCACATCTGATCGAGAATCTTTTAAGGTAGAATCATATCAAACATAGAACATCTACTACCTATCAGCCTTAGTCAAATGGACAAGTAGAGGTTACAAATAGGGCATTGGAGAGCATCCTCACTAATTTTTTGAGCAACACTATGAGAGCTTGGGCAGATGGATTAGTCGAGGCCACTTGAGCCTATAACACAACTTGGAAAACAACTACTAGGTTCATTCCCTATGATCTGGTTTATGGAAAGAAAAATTTTCTTTCTATTGAGTTTGAGTATAATACTTTGAGAATGGTAGTCTAATTGGACTTAGATGTCACCAAAGCACAACAAGAGAGGTTACTCCAATTGAATGGCTTGGATGAGTTTGGAATGCAAGACCTCCTACACACTGAAGTTATATAATTGAAAATGAAGGTCTGGCATGATAGACATATCAAGGACAAACATTTTCAAGAAGGGGATTGGGCACTATTATATGACTCTAGGTTCAGGGATTTCAAAGGAAAACTGATGACAAGATGGTTGCATCCATACCTTACAAGGAAATCTCATGACAATGGAGCTGCTCAAATCAGGACCATTGATGAGGAAGATATTACCTTGCTTGCCAATGGCTATAGGTTGAAGGTATACGGAAAACCTATGTCTAAGGAATAATTCATCAGTACAATCAGCAAACAAGTCAATGTGATTGGAAGTGTCATAGCTTCTAGTCCACAACATTTCTAGATACTTTTTTGAAAAAATAAAAATAAAAGGCATACATTAAAACTTTTATGAGCCATCTGAGGCCAACTCTTGGGTTGAGAACCTCTCTGAGGCCACCCACGAGAAAAAAGAAAAGAAATATAATAAATATCCTTGGGTGAAAACCTATCTTGAGGCACCTAGGGTAGGCATACTGGGTGAAAACCTCCTCTGAGGCATCTTGTGTGTCTCCAAAAACAAAAAAAAAAATAGAAGAGAAGAAAAAACAAAAGGAAAAAAAAAACTAAGGAAATGGATCTATAACATGCTTGCTAACATTTTTCCCATTTTGTGGGATTGAAGACAGTGGCAGATTCCATAGCTATAGGGCCAACATTGTTGGGTGTGGAGCCTGATTATCTTCTTTATTCAGAGGTATCACGGCATTAGAACCCAGTTCGTAATGTGGCAACAACGCCGCCCATAATGTTTGTGTTGCAAGGGGGGTCCAGGGGTTTGACTGCGATCTTTGGTAGCCCCCCCTAGTGGGGGAACGAGGCAGCACCCCCTAAGCTAAAAATAGATGTAAAATTGCCTTGTAAAATGTTGTAATTTCGTAGTCAATTTGGGTTGTTCATTAGGAAGATATTTGATGATAGAAGTTATGTTTAATTTAGGGTTTTTTCCCTAGAAGGCAACCCCTCGCTATATATGAACGAATTGTATTACGTCTATGTATATCTGTATTCTGAGTGAGAAAGTGAGAGGAGATTGTGTGAGAGCGAAGGAGGAATTACAATGGATCTGCTGTAGGTTGTATCTCTTCAGTTTGTTGGATAATATAAAAGGAAGGACTCGTTGTTTCTCCGTGGATGTAGCCCAAATTGGGTGAACCACGTATATCTATGTCTCTCTTGTTTTATGTGTTTTCTATGTTTATATTTCTGCAATATATTTTATGTGTCGATTGCTCTGTAATATTTAATTGTCTAACAAGTGGTATCAGAATCGAAGGTCTATTTGGATGATAAACTCGCAAGAGAAAATGGTTCCTGGTTCAAGAGGAAGTAATGGTAGAAGACGGTAGGTTTAGGGTTGAGAAATTTAACGGCCAAAACTACTAGTTGTGGAAGATGTATATGGAATATTATCTGTACCAAAAGGATATGTACCAACCATTGAGTAGAAAGGAAAAGAAGACGACGAGTATGATAGACACAGGATGGGATATTCTCGACAGAAAGGTGCTTGGAAAAATACGATTGTGCCTAGTGGCATTGGTAGTGTTTAATATTTCAAAGGAAACAACAACAGAGGGCTTAATGAAGGCATTGGCGAGACTATATGAGAAACCCTCGGCCTCAAATTATGTATTTCTTATGAAGCGTTTATTTAATATGAACATGTCAGAAGGTGGATCTATTGCTGATCATTTAAATGAATTTAATATAGTTACTAGTCAGTTAAGTTTTGTAGGGGTAGCTTTTGATGAAGAAGTTAGGGCTCTATTATTTCTATGCTCATTGCCAAAAAGTTGGAATCATTTAGTTATGGCGATTAGTAACCGTGTCTCTGGATCTAGTACTTTAAAGTTTGATGATGTTGTTGGTGCAATCCTTAGCGAGGAAATGTGATGGAAAAGCTTTGGTGAGACATCAGGCAATGCTTTGATTGGAGAGAGTAGGGGAAGAAAAATGGAAAGAGGAAAGAGCCTAGGATATCGCAGTAAGTCAAGGAAAGGCAGATCCAAGTCCAGATTGGGGATATTGTTTTGGAAATGTGGGAAGAAAGGACACCTGAAGAAAGACTGCAAGTCTCGAAAGGGAAAAGAAGGAGACGCGCAACAAGAAAACAATCATGAAGTGAATGTGATAGGTGATGTGTTGTAATATGCTTTGATTCTTTCATTAGAAAATATTATTGATGCCTGGATGGTAGATTCAGGGGCCTCATTCCATGCCACACCTCGTAGGAAACATTTTCATGATTATGTTCAAGGAGATTTTGGATAGGTTCGATTAGGTGATGATAAACCCTGTAAAATCATTAGAATGGGTACAGTTTTCATAAAACAATAGAATGGAAATCAATGGATATTGAAGGAGGTAAGGCATTTCCAGATCTAAAGAAAAATCTAATTTCAATAGGGCAGTTGGGAGATGAAGGTTGTGTGACGACTTTTACAGATAAAACCTGGAAGGTCACTAAAGGATACTTGGTAATAGAAAAAGGAGAAAGGGTTGGTACATTGTATTTATGCAATGATATTTCTAATTATGTTAATGCTTTAGCCTCTACAGGAGAAGATACAATGTTGTGGCATCATAGGGCTGGGCACATGAGTGAGAAGGGGATGTAAATTCTTCACTCAAGAAATTTGTTGCCAGGTTTGAAGCATGTTGATTTAAAATTCTGTGAGAATTGTGTTTATGGAAAACAAAAGAGAGTCAGATTCCTCAGAGTTGGGAAAGAAAAGAAGAGCGAAAAAATAGAGTTTATGCATATAGATGTATGGGGACCTACTCAGATATCATATCTCAGTGGCTCTTATTATTATGTTACTTTTATTGATGATGCAACCAAAAAGCCCTCGATTTATTGTATTCGAAATTAATATTATGTATTTAATACTTTCAAAAATGGAAAGCTTTCGTTGAAAATGAGACAGGAAAAAGGTTGAAGTGTCTTAGATTAGATAATGGAGGTGAATATTGCAGCAAAGAGTTTGATAGGTACTGTTCAGAGAATGGAATTCACAAAGAGAAGACAGTTCCAAGAACACCACAAGAAAATGGTGTGTTAGAAAGGATGAATAGGACAATCATGGAGCATGCAAGGTGCATGAGATTACATGCAGGATTTCCTTTACAATTTTGGGTAGAAGATGTGGATACTGTTGTTTATCTAATAAACAGAGGGCCTTCAAGTTCCTTGGATGGTGGTATTCCAGAGGAGGCATGGATTGGTAAAAAGGTAAACCCCTCATTTTTAAAGACTTTTGGTTTTGAATCTTTTGTCCACATTAATAAAGAAAATATAACAAAGCTTGAGGCAAAAGAAAAGAAATGCACTTTTATTGGATATGGTGTTAATGATTTTGGTTATTGCTTTTATGATTATGAAAAACCCAAAATAATTAGGAGCAAAGATGTCATATTCAATGAAAAGGTTTTCTATAAGGATCAACTGCAGGAAAAGAAATACGAAAAAGAAAATAGACAATACCTAGTGCTTGATGAGATCATAGAAAAAGTGATGGTGCGTGAAAATCATAATGATCAATAGCCAGAACAACAACAACAACAACAACAACAACGAGCACGTCAAACACCTGAAAGTGGTGTTATAATATCTACTAGGATAAGTAGACCCCTTGAACGATACTCTCCTTCATTATATTATGTATTGTTCACTGGTTCTGGTGAACCAGAATGTTTTGAAGAAGAAGTGCAGGTAGAAACCAGGAAGAAGTGGGAGCAAGGCATGAAAGAAGAGATGGAATCGTTAGCACATAACCAGACTTGGGACTTAGTAAATTTTCCTACAGGTGAAACAACATTTCAGAATAAATGGGTTTACAGATTGAAGGAAGAAGATGGAGGTTGAAAAAGGTATAAGGCTATACTTGTGGTGAAAGGGTTTGCATAAAAAAAGGGTATAGACTTTGATGAGATATTTTCTCTTGTTGTTAAAATTACTTCAATTAGAACTATTTTAAGTCTACTAGTAGCTAAAGATTTGCATCTTTAGCAGTTAGATATAAAGATAACCTTTCTCCATGGGGATTTGGAGAAAGAGATATATATGCAGCAACCACAAGGATATGATGTAAAAGTGAAGGAGAAACTAGTGTGCAGGTTGAAGAAGAGTTTGTATGGCTTAAAACAGGCTCCGAGGCAGTGATATCTAAAATTTGACAGGTTTATGTCTGAACAAGGTTATACTAGATGTCACTCTAATCATTGTGTTTATCTCAAAAGGAAAAATAGTGGCAGTTGTATTGTATGAACATGACATGCTTGTTGCAGGTTCTAACATGCAAGAAATAAATGTGTTGAAAATAAAATTGGAAAACTCATTTGCAATGGAGGCTTTGGGTGCTGCAAAACAAATTGTTGGTATGAGAATTACTAGAGATGGGAAGAATTGAAAATTAACATTGTCTCAGAGTGAGTACATAGACAAGGTGTTGAAAAGATTTAATATGCCGAATGAAAAACTAGTTAGTATAGCTTTGGCTAGCCATTTCAAACTAAGTAAGGAGGTGTGTCCCAAGACTTAGGAAGAAATGGCTTATATGTCTAAAGTTCCATATCCATCAACAGTTGGAAGCTTAATGTATGCAATGTTCTGCACAAGGCTTGATATTGCGCATGTAGTGGGAGTTGTAAGTAGGTATACGAACAATCTAGGAAAAGAACATTAGATGGAGGTGAAGTGGATTCTCAGGTATTTCGTAGGTACCACAAATCAAGCATTATTCTTTGGTGCTTCAAACATTGCTCTACAGGGATATGTTGATGCAGATATGGCAGGTGATAGAGATAACAAGAGGAGCACCATAGGGTATGTGTTTATTGTTGGTGGAACAACTGCCAATTGGGTTTCAAAACTGCAAAGTGTTGTTGCAGTATCAACAATGGAAGCAAAGTATGTTGCTCCTACAGAGGATAATAAAGAAATGATTTGGTTACAAAGGTTTATGGATGAATTGGGTAAGAAGCAGGAGTTGGGCAGGTTATACAGTGATAGCCAGAGTGCCATACATCTTGCAAAGAACTCTGCATTTCATTCCAAGACAAAATATATATAGCTCAAGTATCATTTCATATGGTTAGTGTTGGAAGATGGATAATTGAAGCTAGAAAAGATACACACTAGCCAGAATCCTGCAGATATGTTAACAAAAGTTGTAACCAGGGAGAAACTGAGATATTGCTTGGTTTCAATTGGTCTTCATGTATGATGATGAAGATTAGAAACAACCAGGTCCAAATTGGAGTCATTGTCTATCAAGTGAAGCAGCGGTGGAGTTGCTATAATCAGTCTCCAAGTGGGAGATTGTTGGGTCTTGAGCCTGATTATATTCTTTATTCAGAGGTATCACCCCATTGGATCCTAGTTCATAATGTGGCAGCAATTCCACCGATAATATTTGCGCTGCAAGGGGAGTCTAGGGGGGCAGTTGTGATATTTGGGAGTGCCCCCCGCAAAGCGAGGGATTAGCGGCAGCACCCCTCAAGCTAAAAATAGATGTAAAATTGCCTTGTAAAATGTTGTAATTTCGTAGTCAATCTGGGTCGTTCATTAGGCAGAGATCTGACGATGCAAGTTATGTTTAATTTAGGGTTTTTTTCCCTAGAAGGCAACCCCTCGCTATATATGAGGGAATTGTATTGTGTCTATGTAGATCTGTATTCTAAGTGAGAAAGAGAGAGGAGATTGTGTGAAAGTTAAGAGGGAATTACAACGGATTTGTTGTAGTTTGTATCTCTTCACTTTGTTGGATAATATAAAAGTAAGGACTAGTTGTTTCTCTATGGATGTAGCCCAAATTGGGTGAACCACGTATATCTATGTCTCTCTTGTTTTATGTGTTTTCTGTGTTTATATTTCTGCAATATATTTTATGTGTTCCATTGCTATGTAATATATAATGTTCTAACAATAATTCTAAAGATTCTCTTCACTCCTCCCTTCATTCAATTCATATCCATCATCCACACTCATGTGATCACCTCTTTCCACCATCCCATTAGCTCAAAATTCAAGTTTCACCCCCTCTTTGGATTTCTAGCGGAAGGACTTGTAATTGCTATAGGAAGGGCATGTAGTGCTACAGGAGGGATTTGAAAAGCCACAAGAGAGGGATCTGAAGGAAAGGATAACACAACATGACCTTATAAAGGATAAATAAGGTTTCCCTTCCATGATCCACCATCCATCCATCACTCATTAATCCCAGTTCATAAAAAAAAAAATCTGCTCTATTTGACCCCCATTAAAAATTTCTTCAAAAACCCTACACAACCCATCCTCTTCTTTTCCACAAATCTACACCACTTTCTCAAGATATTTTCATTGTTCTCAAGACATTTTACATCCTATCCCATCACCCCCATCGAGATTGAAGACCCTATAAAAAAAGAAAAGGACTGCTACAAGAAGATAACCTCTTCTTGTAGTAGTGTGTGCACACATCACATAAAGAAATAATCTTGTTTTTTTTTCTCATTGGTAGGGAGTTGATGAAAAATTATGAGGCCAATTTGCGGTAGTCATATCACTCCCAGCAAGATTCTTCACCACTAGTAACCACCTAGGCATTAACAAGGTGCCTGCACACACAACAACCACAACAACCAAATATCATAAGGAGAAATGCAGAAATACACAGGAAAAAAACACAGCAAGCCAACTCCCTTGATGAAAATAATTATGTTCAGCGCCAGCATGTGAACCCCTACATCAGTTCGATCATGAGGTAGGCATAGGTATAGAAAACTCTCATCTCCTCCCTATGTGTAAATAATGAAAAGTGTGTTAATGTCAAGAGGATTTGTTTTAATAAGTTGGAGGTGGCAAGTTAACTTGGACACCCTTGCCTAGTAAACAAAAAGTGATGGTAAGCACTCATGCAACGTGGAGGTGTCATATTAGTCGAGTTTGGATCATAGAGAGTGGGTGATGATTATGAGGAATGAGGGAATAACTATTGTAAGTGGGGGAAACTGTCTGAAAGAGGAAATCTTGTGTGACTGTTAGGTCATCGCAATGCTCCAAGCCTAAGCCAAAAATGGCAGGTTATGTACCTGGACTTGAATTATTTTTCATAAATTCTCATTTCAAAAACATTTAAGGAGATGACAATCTAAGAGTGCCATCAAGGAATTTTGAACCTTGTTCTTCCATTTGTACAGGAGGGAGCTACAGGAAAGCTTGTAATGGCTACAAGAAGGCTGAGAGACTAGTAAAGGAAGACTAAAAGGGTGAAGGAATGCTACAAAGGTTTGAATTGGTCTCAAATTTATTACCTTCATCCTAGACAATGTGATAAAAATTAAGTTCACCATCTCCTTCATCCATCCATAAATTGTATGCAAGGTGCACTTCAAATTCTATAGGAAGTAGCAGTCAAATTGTGAAATTGAAATATCTTTTCGAGTTGTAGATTAGGGGGAATGTAGGAAATTATCATCAAACAGGGATTTTAACCCACTTCTACCACTGAATTATACATAAAATCTAGTATAGGGGGATCTCTCCTTCACTTAAAAACATAGAGAATAGATGGGGGGAGGATTTAATAGAAGGGAGCCCTTAGATACCAAAAGAATCCATCTACACCCTCTTGTGGTAGACATTTTTAGAAGACACCAATGGCTAGGATTCTTTGAACTATTGAAAGGATATGATGATGCCATTGCATTTGAATTTTCCATGGCCTTGAAATCACAATCAAAAGTCAGTGCGACTGCTTAAAATAACTTCTTCACTCCCAATGAAAATCCTATTGATGATAATAATGGAATTAGGAGGGAAAACCTACCTTAAAATTTGGATGAGGTGGCCTACCATATCCTAAAATACATCTCCCGTGAGAGTAGGTTTAATGCGGTCTATGACAACCATTTTAGATTACTTCATGAACTCATATTTCAAGCATAATTTCCTTTGGCTCAAAGACTCAGTGTACCATACTTCCTCCTACAGTCCATCTGTGACATTAGTCAAAAAGTGAGAGAGGGAAAACACCAACACCTAGGCCACCATGGCCTCATTAAATTGATAGTGGTGGATGTCTTGAACAAATTGAGAATCCATGTCCTTTGGTGCAAAGTCATAGAAATGGATAGAGAGGCCTTCATTGACACACAGAGCCTCACACCAGGTGAGACCCCATCCTCTAGTGTTGGAGGAAGAGAGGATAAAGAAGAAGAAGAAGAAGAAGAAGAAGAAGAATGTGAGAAGGCAGGAGAGGATGAGGCAGTAGGGTTAGAAGAAGAGGAAAGAGAAATAGGTGTATAGAGGACAAAGCAAGAACTAGAGGCGACGGTTGAAAAAGAGAAAGATGAAGATGAAGATGGGGAGAAACAAGAAAAACCAATTCCTTAGAAAACTACTGAGCCTAGACAAGAAAAGGTATCCCTAGAGCAAGAAAGTTTGTCTCCTGGACCCACTAAAAAAGAGGTAGTTGCAACCTTAGCTACCTTGAGCACCCAAGTCAAACCTAAAAAGAATAGACAAAGGCAATCCTCCCTATACTTTAAGACCAGGAAAAGCACCAGGATAAAGCAAGGAAGGCTTCAAACTCCCACAAAGGCCCCTATCACAATTAAAGAGTCCTCAAGTAAGAAAGTTGAGGTGGGGCCCACTAGAAAAATAATTGAAGAGGTTGCCTCTCCAAAATCCATAACAAACACTCTTATAGCATATTAAAGGAGGCCGACTACCAAATCAACCTGCTTCCAACAACCCAAGACACCTACCATCTATTAGTTTGGGTCATATTCTTTCCATGACTAGCCCACGTAGTTAACCGGGGGGTTAGAAGGGGGAGAGAGCCCCCCCTTTGTTGCGTCGATTGCGTAGTGGGGGGGGGGGGTTCACATGGGGTTTGAGGGGTGCAAGTAACCTCCCTTTATGGGGTTCAGGGTAGTGCCCCAGAAAATTTTATTTTTGGACCTTGTAATAGGTTGGGCAGACCTACCTATCGTTTTGTGCATGTTTTGCGCACATGGTCTTGGACGCGATGGTTTTCGGTCCATGGTTTTGTACGTGATGGTTTTCAGTCCATGGTATTGGATGCTTTGGAATGTATAAATATGTATTGTAACATTGAAAGGAACATAATGAAAAATCAAGCTGGTAGTCCCAATTTTGGGATCCAGGGGAAAATCTTTATGTATATGTGTTTTATGTGGTATGCTCTCGCATTGTTTATTTTTTGTGTTTTAGAATTCGTATGAAGGTAATTTTTGTATGGGGTTAAAACCTACATTTGGTATCAGAGTTGTTTTTGGCTTCAAGGGGATGCCTTTGTTGCTGAGGGGTTTCTCTCGGGCCTGTGATAGACCATGTTCAATGGGAGATCTGCGAGATTGATTCTGGTGGTGAAAGAAAATGGCAGGTAGTGGAAAGATAGAGATCAAGAAATTTAATTTTCAGAGTTTTGACTTGTGGAAACTCAAGCTGGAGGATCTGTTGGTAGATAAAGATTAGAGGATCGCATTAGATCTGGGTACTAAACCAATGGTAGTGTCCTATGAATAATGGAAGAAGTTGGATTGGAAGGCAAAGAGCATAATACGATTGTGTGTCTTAGATTCAGTATTGTTGAATGTATCAGTGGAAGCTACGATGAAGGCATTGTGGGACAAGTTAGGGAATTTGTACCAATCTAAGTCTCTGGTGAATAAACTGTTCCTTCAGAAAAAGATGTATAACCTGAGGATGAAAGATGGAGCCTCGGTGATAGAGCATCTGAATTCATTTAATATTGTGGTAAGTCAGTTAGCATTTGTTGATTTTAAAATTTCAGATGAAGATAAGTGCATCAGTTTGTTGTGTTCTTTACCAGATTCATCGGATAGTCTGGTTATTGCAATAGGTAGTAATGCAACTACCTTGCAGTTTGATGAAATAGTCTCATCCTTGCTGATAGAGGAGATGAGATGAAAAATATGGAGAGCTCGAATGGTGATGCCTTGTCTGTATGAGGACGGTCCCAGAACAGAAATAAAAATGATTCATTGAGTGGGAGATCTAAATCTCCAGGAAAACCTATAAAGGTGGTGTTCTAGAAATGTGGAAAGGAAGGGCACTACAAGAGGGAATATAAATCTAAAGCTCCTAATAAAGGAAAGGGATATGATGATGCTCATTGTGTAGAGGTGGAAACCACCTTAAATGAAGGTGGGGATGTGTACTTGGCTTCTTCAAGTACACATGTAGATCATGAGACATGGTTGATTGACTCAGGTGCATCGTTTCAATTCACTCCCCATAAAGAGTGGTTTTGCGAGTATGAGAAATATGATGGTGGTGATGTCTTCTTAGGGGATAAGATGAAGGCAAGAATCATTGGTCACAGAAAAGTAAAGTTGAAGTTGTAAGGTGGAAGGGTTAGGACACTTCTGGGTGTTCTGCATATTCCTGCATTGGCCAGAAATCTAATTTCTATAAGCAAGTTGGATGATGCAGGTGTAAAAATAGTGTTCGAGAAGGATACCTACAAGATGGTTTGGAGAGCAATGGTATTGATGCGTGGAGTTCGGATTGGAACTTTGTACAAGCTGCAAGGCAGCAAAGTTGTTAATGGGTGCAACAGTTCTTTGGTTCTTGAAGATGGAGCAGAAAATCTAGTGGTCTCTGGAGAGAAGACCATGCTCTGGCATCAAACGCTTGGGCATATTGGGGAGAAGGGCCTTCAAATACTTCATGGTAAAGGTATGGTAGAAGGTATGAGTAATAGCTCTTTGGATTTTCATTTATGTGAAAATTGTGTATATGGGAATCAGAATCGCGTGAGTTTCCCCTCTGGTGGTAAGAGGGAAAAACAAATATTAGAGCTTGTGCACAGTGATGTGTTTGGACCTGTGAAGGTTCCATCACTGGGTAAGTCTGTGTACTATCTATCATTTATAGATGACTTCTCAAGGAATACATGGATATATTTCCTTAAGAATAAATCTAAAGTATTTGATGGGTTTAAAGAATTTAAGGCTCTGGTGGAAAACCATACAAAGAAGAAGATAAAGGTGTTGAGGACAGATAACGGTGGACAGTTTTGAAGTAAGGAATTTGAAGAATTTTGTAAGAAGTGTGGTATAGCACAGCAAAAGCCTACTCCATATACACCTCAGCAAAATGCAGTGATAGAAAGAGTGCACAAGACGTTGATGGAAAGGGCAAGAAGCATGCTTAGTGGTGCCAAGTTAGGACATGAATTCTGTGCAGGGGCAGTGGAGACAACATGTTACTTGGTCAATAGATCACCTTCATTTGCGTTGGAGGATAAGAACCCACAAGAGGTATGGACTGGTAAGAAACCTTCTCTTTCACATCTGAGGGTATTTGGATGTGATGCATATGTACATGTTCCAAAGGAGAAACGAACCAAGTTGGATAGTAAATCCGAAAAGTGCATCTTTATTAGGCATAAGGATGGTTTAAAGGGTTATAAGCTTTGGAACCCAGTAACAAGGAAGGTTTTGTACAACCAAGATGTGGTGTTCAGAAAGGTGAAAGATGTTATTAAACATGAAGTCCAACCAAAGAAACCCGAGAAGATAGAGTTTGATCTAAAGGAGGAAGAATTAGACATTACAGCAAAGGAGGAATCAAAAGATGAAGAGCCACAAACTCTGGGTGTGAGAATATCAGTTCGAGAAAGAAGGTAGCCAAAAAGGTATAGTCCATCTACTTTCTGTTCAAATTTTTCTTTATCTATTACTAATGATGACCCTAGAACTGTGAGGAAAGTAGTATATTCAGAGGATGGGAAACTTTGGAAAGAGGCCATGGTTGATGAAATGGAATCTTTGCACAAAAATGAGGCTTGGGATCTAGTGGAGTTTCCGGCTAGAAGAAAACCCATTGGCAGAAAATGGGTGTTCAAGAAGAAGACAAATGTAGAAAGAAAGGTGGAGAAATACAAAGCTTGATTGGTAGCAAAAGGTTATTCCTAGGTGCCGGGAATTGATTTTGGTGATTTCTTTCTCTTGTTACCAAGGTAGCTTCTATTAGATTACTTTTATTTGTTGCTACTACTTTTGATGTTAAGGTAGAACAGATGGATGTGAAGACAAAATTTCTTCATGGGGATCTGGAAGAGGAGATCTACGTGAAGCAACTTGAAGTCTTTGCAGTGAAGGGTAAGAAAGAACTAATATGCAAGTTAAATAAGTCTCTATATGGATTAAAACAGTCACCAAGGATGTTGTATCAGAAATTTGATACATTTATATGGGGACTTGGCCTCACGAAAAGGAAAGCAGATCACTCTGTGTATTTTAAATTAATTGGTGACTATGTTATTTATCTAGTATTGTATGTGGATGATACGTTTCTGGTTGGAAATGACAAAGAAATTATCCAGGATTTGAAGACCCATTTGTCCTCCAAATTCGACATGAAAGATCTTGGTGTTGCAAACTATATTTTGGGCATGGACATTAAAAGAGATCAGATAAAGAGGAAGCTCTGGTTAAAACAGAGGAAGTATGTTGAGACAATATTGTAGAGGTTTAATATGCAGGATATTAAACTGATGAAGGTTCCTATTCCTATAGGTGTAAATTTATCTGTTGAATAGTGTCCCAAGAAACAAGAAGAGGAAGAGGACATGTCTCGTGTTCCATATGCAAGTGCAGTCGGTAGCCTAATGTATGTGATGGTCCATACTAGACCATACATTGCACATGCAATGGGAGTATTGAGTAGACTTTTGTCAAAACCAGGGAAGGAGCACTAGACAGCAGTGAAGTGGGTTTTCAGGTATTTGCGTGGCACTAGTGATTATGGTTTGTGCTACCAAGGAAGACCAGGATTGGATAGAGTGTTGGATATTTGTGGCTTTGTTGATGCAGACTGGGCTGGAGATCTGGATTAGAGAATATCTACAAGTGGGTATGTGTTTAACCTATTTGGAAGTGCAGTCAATTGGATGAGTAAGAAATAATTTGTAGTGGCACTATCAACTATAGAGGCAGAATACATGGCAACCACTCATGCAAGCAAGGAAGTAGTTTGGTTGCAAATATTGTGTTCAAGTATGGGGTTAGTACAAGGAGCTATAAGGATATGCTGTGGCAGCCAAAGTGCAATATTCATGGCAAAGAACCCTACATATCATTCAAAGACAAAGCACATTGATGTTCAGTATCACTTTGTGAGGGATATGATAGAAGACAGAAAGGTGTTGTTGGTAAAGGTGGACACTTCGAAGAATACCGTAGATGCATTGACAAAATCTATGAGCTCTGAGAAGTTCTCTTAGTGCAGAGAAGCAATGGGCATTGCAAGGCTGGATAAATGTCTAAGCTCTCTTGTGGTTCCCTATGGGAAGAAAAAAACAAGTGAGAGACTGTTGGGTTGTGTTATATTCTTTCCACGACTAGCCTGCGTAGTTAACTGAGGGGTTAGAAGGGTGGTGGAGCCCCCCCTTCATTGCACCGATTGCATAGCATCATAGGGGGTTTGAGGGGTGCAAGTAACCCCACTTTATTAGGTTCGGGGCAATACCCTTGAAAATTTTTGTTTTGGACACTATATTAGGTTGGGTGGACCTACCTATGGTTTTGTGCATGTTTTTCGCACATGGTCTTGGACGCAATGGTTTTCACTCCATGGTTTTGGACGCGATGGTTTTTGGTCCATGGTATTGGATGCTTTGGCATGTATAAATATATATTGTAACATTGAAAAGAACATAATGAAAAATTAAGTTGGTAGTCCTAGTTTTGGGATCGAAGGGAAAATCTCTATGTATATGTGCTTTATGTGTTATGCTCTCGCATTGTTTATTTTCTTTGTTTTAGAATTCGCATGTAGGTAATTTCTCTATGGGGTTAAAACCTACACCAACCTCCAACAAGAAGAATAGGAGAAGATATAGGAAGGGCACAACATCTACAGGAGTAATAGAGGATGTTAGAGGAGGGTCATAATGTGAAACATGAGGGGGAAAATGTGACACAACAACTATAAGAGGTAGAAAATTCCCCAAAAACATTTGAGGGGGGACTTCCTAGATCTCTAGGAGTCTAGTCAACAACCTAGCATAAACTCCTATTATAAATTCATTGAAGGATGGAGAATTATTCCCCAAAAATTTGCAGTCCCACTTTTCTTTGAGCTAGAAGTAGAAAGAGGGAGAACCCATAGATGGATGAAAATTTATAAGTCTAAAAAGGTGGTAGATGTGAGATTCATGAAAGAAAAGTTCCTTGAGATGGGCAAATAATTATGTGAGCTAAGAGAAAGGGAGTCCACAATGAGGGAGAAACTACACGTAGAAAATAGGTGGTTGAGGGAGACACTACAGGAGAATGAAACTCAACTGGCTGTAATGGAAACCCTCTCCATGGAGGCGTTACTATTCAGAAAACCATCCAATTCTTATACCCTATTTATCAAAGAGAAGTGGATGCAATTCCAAATCAGTACCTTAGCACAACATGGGTCTATGACATTTAAGGATTACAAACAATTCATTGAATTTTGCAACCATGTTAGAATAGAAGACAGAGAAAAATTGGTTGAGTTTTATATTCATAACCTAACCTTGACTAATATGAATATTTGGGATCCGAATAAGAAATAAGGGGATACATAACTATTGGCCCTAGCATCCTAGATGACTCATGAGCAGGCAAGAGCTGAGTCAGTAAAGACAGTCATGGCAAAGGAAGAAAAGGAGCCTCTTTATATCAGGGAAGAGTTAATCAACCCAATGTTTGTCATCAGTAATCATAGCATCATCTACAATGATGTTGACCTAGCACCCAAATACCTTTCTGCTTAGGAAAAAGTCGTCTCAAATTTTGAAGGCACACTTCGGTTTTTAGAGACAGAAAACCAACAATCTTGCCAAAGTAGATGAAATGCCTTACCCCACAGTCTCCAAATCACGGAGTATCACTCTCCTGAAAGGATGAGGAATGGATTGGAGAGGAAACCCCTAGAAAAAAAGAATCATGCAAATTTTAAAATTCAATTGGATTAGACTCAAGCTCAGTCCACCCTTGATGTTAGGCCCATAGGAAGGAAGAAATTAAGCAGTGGAGAGGAAGGAATGGACAAAGATAGAAAAGAATGCAGGCTTCTATCCTTAAGAAGGCACACCATCTAAGGAACATTAAGGTGTCAGGGAGGCCACCATGACCATGAAGAACATGGACATACATGTCTGAGTTTGTTATAGGATGAGAAACAATTTCAGTAGGGGGTGATGATGAGGCTCATTAATAGGTACATCATAAGGGTGATAATGCCATCCTCCAAATTTAAAACTCTGTCTTTCTCAATTTATTTACAATTTATTTATATTATGCTTAGTGAGAGGGGTAAAAGATGTTTTGCTATGTCATGTGGCCTAATATGGTTTAAATGTAGGAAATTGAGCAATTTTGAGATGATTTCAATGCAAGAGCTCAGAGTAGACAACAAGGAGATCTTTGAGGAGGTTGTCCACCTCCTTAACTCCCTTAATCGACCAAAATCACCACACACTCTCTCATCATCTCGAGGTCATTGGAATCCAAGAAAGATGAGGTCATTAGTAGCCAAGTAAGTGTAGTTAAAGGAGATCTTGATCCACTCTTTTTGAGTTTTGGGAGACAAACATTCCTATTTTATAGGGATTTTCGGTAGCTACCCTATTTTATAAATAAACATCCCAAAGAGCTCATCGGGATTTGAAATTTGTTTGCAGCTAAGAGGCTACTGAGATCAAGCACTTGGTACTATTATTTTTGACTAGTTATGTGATGTATTTGACATTGATGCAATGATAATGAGATGTTTCTTATTGATCAGTCACTGAGTTAGTTCCAGAGGACTAAGGCTCTTGGGTTTGGGCCTAACCCTAGTGGCTTAGGTCCCTCTTATGAATTTCTATTTCTTTTTAGCTTAGAATATTTATTACTCCTCTGCATTTTATTGGAATACAATCCCTCAAAAAGCTTGTGACTGCTACCTTTATCTCGTCTCTCTCATGGGAGAATGATTGGAAGAATCTACAATCACAACCCAAACATGCTATGTTTATTATTTTTTAGAAGAAGGTATACATTAGTCATCTTGTTTTTCATATGTTCATTGTAGCTTACAAGTTGATTCATTGACTAGATCATTGTTTTGGGCATAAATTAGACAGTGCTTAAATTCTACTCATCTTTTCCAGCATTAGTTATTTTATTTTGTAAATGATAAAAGAGTATGTGAATATGATTTTTTATGGTTTTTTAGATCTGTAAACAAGGGGCCTTTCAGCATCTCCATCCAGGACTTCTTCACCCTCTTTGATGAATCCCAAACTTATGTTCTTGAGCTCATTCCCTTAGGTCACCGTGAGCAACCCTCTTAGTCCAGAACAGACCTTCCTAAGCTATTGAGCTTTGCTAGGGGTGTTGGCCACCTTTAAACCATCTAGCACAACCTCCATCCACCTATCAATCCCTTGATCTTATCATTCCTACCTTCCAAACCCTCTCAGAATTCTTCCTATCGCATTACAAGCCTTCCTATAGCAATGCAGGGTTCTTGTAGCTACCCGTTTTACCCCCTTTTTTACCAGTGATGCAATTTTGACTTAGTTTAGGAGTAGGTTGACCCCCATCTTGGAATCCATCATCAAGGACAACACCTAGGTGATTCCAACCATCTTTTTCCCTTCACTACAAGATATAATCGAATTGTCTTCTTTATCGTGGATTTAGCCCAAGTAGAACATTGATTCATATGCAAGTGTGAATTAGGTAAATGATCCATGAAATATCGAGTTATGATTTGCTAGGATAATTTCTTATTTACAAGTGGATTTGATAGCTAGATGGTTGATTTCAAGATAGTGTAGTCCCCTTTCTGCAGGTAGTATAGCTCTTGTGTTCTTTCAGGAATTGAGTTAGTAGCATTTACAAGTTTACAACATCTACATGTTGAGGTTTAAAAAGAATTTACCTTTTTTCATTAGAGCTAGCTTCTGAATTGCACCTTCAATAGTTAATTTCCTTCTAATTCAGTAGAAAGAATGGTCTTGGAGCACTATTTAGCAAATGTCCTAGTTAAGGGTGGCATTAGTATAATCCCATTTATTGTGTATTTAGCACTGTCACCTCGAAGTTTGTATGAATCCTCAGCTGATAAATAGAGTTGAGGAGCCCTTTGGAGTTACAACACTCTTGGTTCACCACAAGGTAATCCTTGAAAATCATGATGAGGACAAAATGAATATGAGTTATGATTTTAGAGACTCCAAAGTTGTGTTTAAGACCCACCATATTCCAAAGATCGATATGAGGAAGTTTGATGCCAAGGACATGGTAACATGGACACTACAGATAGAGCAATAATTTGATCTCCATGATGTGCAACACACAAAAAATGTATACGTTGCATATTTATATCTAGAACCCAATCAGTTTGTATGGTATTGATGGATTTGTTCTTGTAAACCACTTTTCACTTGATCAGTTTCTATAGAGGAAATGATAACACATTATGAGGATACAAAGAGAAACACATTCTTTAGACAATTGATAAATCTCAAACAAAAGGGTTCAATGGTGGATCACATTGAGGACTTACAAGAATTCAATATCAGGGTAACTGATATTCCATAGGAGCATAGAATTGATGTCTTTATAGGGACTTTAAAGTATAACATCCAACTTGAGGTTTGTCTTTGGGAACTTGTGATTTGAATTGAATGTGGCATCCACCCATGGTATTGTAAGTGGCATCTACCCATGGTATTTACCCATCTATGGAATTCTAATGTGGTATTGTAACTAAAAAATACTATAAGTAACAAGCCACATTTTGTAAAAGGACAGATTCTCCACCACAATGTAGCTTTTATAGTTATTCCATGTTTTAATAAAAAAGTTTCTTTGTGGTTTTGTTTACTGCGTGTTCTCCTATTTTCTTCTAGCATTTCAATTCTTTATATCTTGGGGGCCTCCCCCCAAGATCTGAATCAGTGGTATCGGAGCATTTTTTTGGGAAAAGCGGGAAGATTTTTTATTTTAATTTTTGTTGTAGGAATTTTTGGGTAGAAACTTTGAAGATCACATATGAAACTTTTGGTGAAAATTTTATAAAATAAATAAAAAATATGGATTCCTTGTGAAAAAATTCCAAAAAAAAAATTAGCCGAATTGCAGCCCGAATGAGGGAGATATCACTGATTTAAAATAAGTTGTGTTGCAGAAATGTTCCTGACAACAATTCATGGACAACGACACTCATATCATTTTTCACAGTTTTTTGTGTATAATTTCAGAAATTGATAACAGATTTGCGCTCCTCTTAAAAAATCACAATGAAAAAAAAAAAAAGTTGAATCAGAGTTCGGATGAGGGAGACATTGTTGACTTAAAATCAACTATTTGTTAGAACTTTTGTGATGGCAGGATAGTTGCAGGGTGAATCTAAGTTTCCAGAGTGTTCAAATATGGATTTCAATCACATGGGAAGATGCAAAATGATAATTTTGTTTCAAAAAATAGGTTATAATAAATATGTTAATGTATATTAACCAAGTTGTGCCCATTTTAAATTAGTTTTTATATCTAGAGCAACATTCAAAGTAGGTTCACTATAGAGACATGTCATCCCACCCCACTTTAGTAGGTACTTGCTTCACATTCGTTAGTTTCAATATGGTAACATCTGGTTTGGATTCTTTGGAGATGTGCCCTTCCACCCCAGGCTATGTAGGCACTAGCTACTTCATCAACAGTCAACATCACGGTTATGGCTCAACCACACAAAATCCTTGTCATCAAAGTCCATTTACTAGGACGCACATTGTTAGTACTATAGTTGGTCAAAATCATTATAGGGTATCTCTATCCTTGGACCTTAGTTTGTCATGGTTATGGGTCATCCACAAACCCACACTTCATCGCAGTCCATTTACTAGGCCGCACATCGTTAGTATCACAGTTGGTGACAAGCATTACAAGGTATCTCTATCCTTAGATCTTCATTCATCACAATTATGGTTTAACCACACAAAATCCTTCCCTTCAGTGGTTTATCATATTGAAAATAGGATTCTCAGGAGGAAACTTCATGCAATGGGGACCACTGCTTCTTAAGGAGGGAGGAATGATTCGAATAGAATATAGCATCCACCCATGGTATTTACCCATGGTGTTATAAGTGGAATCTACCCATTGTATTCATTCACCCATGGTATTCATCTACCCATGGAATTTACCCATGGTATTATAAGTTGCATCCACCCATGGTACTTACCCATGGTATTGTAAGTGCCATCTACCCATGGTATTCATTCATCCATGGTATTTATCCATTCATGGAACTTTCCTGTGGTATTGCAACTAAAAAAAACTATAAGTAACAAGTCACATTTTGTAAAAGGATAGATTGCCCACCAAAATGTAGCTTTTACAATTATTCTTTGTTTTAGTAAAAATGTTTCTTTGTGGTTTTGTTTACTGTGCGTTCTCCTGATTTCTTCTGGAATTTCAATTTTGTTATATCTTAGGGGCCTCCTCCCAAGATCTATATCAACTTCAATCATCGGAGAAGGAATTCAGGGTTGCAAGAAAAATTGAAATAAAAAATATCGCAATAAGGAATTCTACCACTCACAACTATAAAGATGTAAGTGTTTTTGCTACTAGTATTCCACAACCTATAAGGTTGACACCACAAAAATTGGAGGAAAAAAGAGAAAAACAACTTTGTTATAGGTGTGATAGAAAATACACTAAAGGTCATAAGTGTGGTGATAAGAAATTATCTTACAAAGATTTTGAAGAGGAGAAAGAAAAGGAAAAAGAAACATTAAAAGAGGAGGATATACACCAAGAGCCAACCTAAGAGAAAGAAGAAATGAATTCACCCATATCTTGTAATGCATTGGCAGGAATTACCACTCCTCAAACTCTCAAGATAGAATGATATATTATATATCAAGAATAAAATGGTAATATTGTTGATTGATTCAGTTAGTACCCACAATTTAATTCATTGTAAGATAGCCAAGGAATATAATTGCTTTCTATTCCTAGCAGCAAAGTGTCAAGTGATGGTTGCAAATGGAGGGACTATAAATTTCTATGGAAAGTGCCATAATATAAATCTAACCATACAAGAGTATTTATTGAGTAGTCCAATGATTTCCATTCCAATGGGTGGCACTGATGTTGTACTAGTAGTCCAATGATTACAATCTTTGGGAGCGATAGCTTTTAATTTTCAAGAATTTTTTTTGGGAAGGAAAGGAAGTTTAATTAAGGGGTATCATAGGGAAACCATGGAATATAATCAAATCTAATGGCATGAAAAATATTTTGAAGAAATAACAATGCAGTTTAATTGCATAATTATGCTCACTGGATGTTTAAAAATCAAAATCATCTGTTTCTCCACATCTCGAAAAACTATTAGAAAATCATTCCAACGTATTTGACACTCCCAAAGGCCTCCCACCTATTCATGATAATGATCATGCTATTCACTTGATTCCAATAAGTTTTCCTCCAAACAGTAGGCCTTACAGTATCCCTATGCCCAAAAAAGTGAAATTGAACATATTATTGCAGAAATGCTAGAGGCCAGTATAACCAAAACTAGTCAAAGTTATTTCTTTGCAATAGTATTATTGGTCCACAAGAAGGATGGATCATGGCATATGTTTCCAAATTATAGGGATTTCAATAACCTCACTATTAAAGATAAATTTCTCGTTCATGTCATTGATGAATTATTGGATGAATCACATGGATCAATTTACTTCACCGATTTGGATCTTCATTTAGGATATCATTAAATTAGAATGAAGGTTGAAGACATTATGAAAACAACATTCAAAACTCATGAAGGTCATTATGAATTTTGGGTCATGCCTTATGGCCTTACTAATGCACCTTCCACATTTCAATGTTTGATGAAATCCATTTTCAAACCCTTCCTTAGAAAGTTTGTGTAAGTATTTTTTGATCATATACTAATTACAACAAGTCTTGGAAGGATCATGTTCAACATGTTCACAGGGTGCTCAAACTATTGGAGGAGAAACAATTATATCCAAAAATCTCCAAATGTTTCTTTGGAGTGTAGGAGGTGGAATATTTAGGTCATATTGTATCTCATGAGTGTGTTAAGTTAGACCCTAACAAAATTAAAGCCATTAAGGAATGGAAAATCCCCACAACCATAATATATCTTTGACGATTTCTTGGGTTGATAGGGTATTATCGCAAGTTTTTTAAGAATTATTGGAGAATAACAACACCTCTAACAACATTACTAAAGAAAGATGCATTTTCTTGGACTCTAGAAGCAACTAAGGCCTTTGAACATCTTACAAAGACACTTCAAGGTAAAAATACTTTTTGGAACAAATATTATCTTCAGAAGAGCAACAAAAATGGGTCACACAAATGATGGGTTATTACTTTGAAATGATTTATAAAAGAGGGAAGAAAAATGTTGTTGCATATGCACTCTCAAGAAAGGATGAGCATGTGGAAGAATTTCTTTCTATTATCCAACCTGATTTGATAACTAAAGCAAGTGATGAATGGAAGAATGACAAATAGGTGCGGGAACTACTTCAAAAGTTACACCAAGCTCCTAGTACATTTGATACATTTATTTGGAAAAACAATTCATTATGGTACACATATCAATTATATCTTCATAATAATTCCAAACTCAAAAATATATTATTTTGGAATTGCACAACCCCTTAGGAGGGCACTTAGAATTTTTAAAAACTTACCACATGATCAAGAACGAACTTTTTTTGGATGGCCTTAAATTTGATATTCATAAGTTTGTGATAGAAAGTATGGTTTTCCAACAAAATTAAGTTTAGACAATTAAGACCTTGAGTTTGTTACAACCTTTAGCCATTCCAAGTCAGTATTAGGAGGAGGTCCCAATGGATTGTATCACAGGTTTACCAAAGTCTGAAGGACAAAGTGTCATCATGGTGGTAGTTGATAGATTTACCAAGGATGCATAGTTTTGTGTATTATCTCATCCTTTTAAATATAGTGTAATTGATATTGTATTTATGGAAACAATTGAAAAGCTACATGGAAGCCCATAGATTATTGTAAGTGACATATTTCCAATTTCACTAGAAATTTTTGGATGGACTTTTTTTTTCCTTCGCACTCAATTAGCTCATAGTTCATCTTATCATCCTCAATTTGATGGGAAAATTGAGATAGTGAACAAATGTTTGGAAGCATATCTTCATTGATTTAATTTGATAAAAAAACACAATGGGTCAAGTGGCTACCTCTGGCTGAATGGTGGTATAACACATCCTTCCATATTGTAGCAAAAATGACCCCATTTATGGCACTTTGTGGATATCATCCACCATCCATCACATCATATTTAATAGAATTCTAAGGTTCATGCAGTGGAAGATCACATCGAGCATCAACAACAATTTCTATAAATATTAAAGGATAACCTCAATTTGATGCAAAATTGAATCAAAAAATAGGCAGATCAACATCATAGTGAAAGAAGTTTTGATGTAGGTGACTAGGTGTTTTTACGGTACAACTATAAAACAAATGTCTCTCAAGCAAGCTAAGAAGGATAATAAATTATCACCCAAGTACTATGTTCCTTACAAGGTGTTTCAAAAGATTGGCACTATGGCATATAAATTGGAGTTTCCTGCATAATCCCAAGTACACATAGTTTTCCATGTTTCATGCTTAAATAAGGTAAGCAGTGATGAGCTCCCAGTTAAAAAAGTATTATTATAACTTGAAAAAGAAGGAAAAAGCATGTTTGAGCCTGAAGTAGACATGTAAACAACAACCTAACAAATGTAGAATCAATTAATTTCATAGTATCTCATTAACTGGAGGACCTTACCTGCTGAAGGTTCCACATGGGAAGATGACAATTTTATACAGAAGCATACATACCTACTCAATCGTTTAGGACAACAATTTTTTGAAGGACAGGGACATGTTAGGTCCCTATAATACTAGTGTAGCCCCTTATTGTTATTGTTAGTGTAGCCCCCTATTGTTATTGTTGTACCCATGTGTTCTCCATATTGGTATAGTTGTACCCCATATAAGCCCACTATTATTATTGTTGTGCCCTTACACTATTACTATTATGAAGTCTCTAATTATATTGTGACCCCTTAGACTCCTATACATACCAAGGATGTCTAATCATGTGTATCATCCAATAATTGTTCATTTATGTGATGTAAAGGAGGTTTCTCCCTCGAAGAGGCTATTTGTTAAATCGTTGATCTATCATTTATGTAGTTTTGTGAGTTGGTTGCATAACATAACACCACAGTAGAATGTAGTAGAGATAAAGAAAAGAACAATGTATGATATGGTTAGAGCAATGATGGATGAAGGGGTGGTTCCAAACAGCTTTTTGGGAGAAGAAGCACAAGCAATTAGCTATCTAGAAAACAACACACAACTCAATCATAACAGTGATAAGAATCCTTATGAACTATGGAAAGGGATACCAATATCAGTGAAACAAATCAAGGTATTTGAGAGAAAATCTTATATCAAGGAAAATGATAAGGATCTTGGAAAATTTGACTCTCGAGCTGATGAAGGTATATTTCCTCAGTACTCAGCCAAGAGTAAATGATATAAATGCTTCAACAAGAGGAAAAAAATGGTTGAGGATTGCATTGATATTCTAGTGGATGAAATACGACCACATTTAGAGCCATCTAGAGAAAATGAAAACTCAAGTGAAGAATAAATTTTACGCTCCATATTCTCAGATCAAGAAGAAGTAGTAGCAAAAGGAAAAGTTGAAGAAGAAGATGCAACATAGAGGCACACAAATCCTTCTATGTATGTGTAGAAATAACAACCAGAAAGTAAAATTATTGATGATCATAGAGTCAAATTTCAAACTAGGAGGAAATTCCTTGGTAGTCCAAGATGATTAAATCTTACTCTATTGTCATAAATTGAGCCCAAAAGTATTAGTTAGGAAAGTGAAGACAAATTCTTGGTGAAGGAAATGAAAGAAGAATTGGATCAAATTGAGAAAAATGACACTTGGGAGCATTTCCTTAGACCCAAAGACAAGAACGTTTTAGGCATCAAATGGTTCTTTAAGAATAAGCTAAATTAGGAAGGATGAGTGATAAGGAACAAAGCAATACTAGTTACAAATGGTATGCGTAGATAGAAGGGAGAGATTTTGAAGAGACCTTTGCACCTGTAGCAAGATTGGAAGCCATCAAAATGTTTCTTTATTTTACCATCCATAAGAATATCAAAGTATATAAAATGGATGTGAAATTAACTTTTCTCAATAGAGATATTGAAGAGGAAGTATATAGAACAACTAGAAGGTTTCATTCTCTCAAAAAACAAAGATTATGTTTACATACTGGAAAAGGTTTTGGATGGGCTCAATCAAGAACCTAGAGCTTGGTATGCCATATTGTACAAACATATTTAGCAACAAGGTTTCAAAAGAGGGACCAAATATAATAATTTGTATATAAAATTTGAAGATGATCATTTTATAGTTGTTGTGGTTTATGTAGATGATATTATTTTGGCAGTGACTTGGAATAGATGGGATATTGATTTGCTGAGTTAGGGTATAAATAATTTGATATGTCTATGGTAAGAAACTTGTCCTTCTTCCTCGAGATACAAATTACACAATCGAAAAAAGGCATCTTCATCTCTCAATCCAAGTATTTAAGAGAAACAATGAAGAAATTTAGGATGGAAGAATCCAAGACAGTTAGTACTCGCATGGTTACTGGTTGTGAACTATGTAAAAAGGATGGAATCCTCTTGTAAATCAGACAACCTACATATCAAATATTGGAATATTGGTGTATCTCAATGCCTTAAGACTAGGCATCATGCAAGTAGTTGGCCTGGTGGCCAGATTTCAATCCAACCCTTGAGAAAGCCATGTCAATGTTGTAAAAATGATTTTCAAATAATTGAAAGGAAAAAAAACTTTGATTTATGCCATCTGAGAGGTAAAGTATTTGAATTAAAATCTTATGTTGATGTTGATGTTGATTGGGTAGGCAACCCTGGTGACAGGAAAAACACCTCTGGAGCAACATTCTTTCTGGGAGATTATCTTTTGATCCAAGATATTTTACTTATAGATGCATTAGAATTACATATAACAGAGTTAATTAACCATGGAACATAAAATCACATAAACAATGTGGAAATAATCAGAAGGACACTGAAACCATGACACAATGATTTGATTACGGAGTTTGTCCAATTCAAACTACGTCTCCAGGCCTTGCTCAATGGTGGGGAGGCCTTCTTTCTAATAGTGGCATTAAATTTATCAAACGTACAAGAAGCAAGAAATGAAAGCCTTGATACCTCCAAGCTGAAAGATGGGTAGAGAATGGAGAGCACAACTTTAGAAACAGATAGCACCATTGAACTCCTAGTGAAAAATAGTGCAACAACACCTATCCAAACTCCAAATTTGGAAAATTGGGCCTTCTATAACCTTCTCGGAACCTCCCTACTGCTCAAGGTGAGGTTCTAGCCTACTGCCAAGGTCAGGGTCTACTGTGTTCAATAGATTCTAAGTATTTGGCCAATCCTCTCTACTTTCTCCCTACACAAACAGTTGTATATATATGCATGGTGACATCCCTCAAAATCGGGGTAGTTCTAACATAATAACCCAAGTTAGTAGGGGGAATCATGCCAAAAGGATTCACAACAACAACCTTACCACAATAGTGAAGCCCCTTTCAACCAATGCAAACCTATCTCAACTGCACATGAGTCTCGAGGGCATGTTTCTCAGTGTTTCGAACTTATCTGCAGATAGTCCAAACTAAGATGCAAGCATCTTGCAATATACGGACCCTCCAGATTTATAGAACGCATGATACAAAATATCGCATCTAGATCCTCCCTAAAAGTCATAATCAGCATGGAACCCATAGGTGTATCAACCCAGCTCTAGCACTCTATGATATGGCGGACACACTAAGATTTATAGATTGTAATATCTAACATTTTGGGTTTGGCCCCCCATCACAATATCACAATCAGTGCCTATCACGAAATCACAATAAATGCTTTTCACCAGGGCCTTTTGTAACATCATTCCTATTCTGCGATTGCAATATGAGATAATATCACATCACAATCGAGTCTTCATCAGGGTTGATTTTTAACCTTTTTTCCCCCTGCCGCCTATGACATGCGATATCATAATCGTAGTCAGCAACACTAGGAGTTGATTCTCCTTAATTTGCTCCTCCTTTTCGCTGATATGCAATATGCAAGGCCTAGTGGAAACTTGCCATGTGCCGCTCCCTCATTCGCAAAAACGTTTCCTTGTCATATTCTCCCTGCTACCTTGGCAAGTCAACATCAAACTTTGACTTGTTCTAACTTTGTCATCTAGACTCAAATTTGAGTGTTGTTCACATTGTTGGAATGAAGATGACGAGCACTTTGATTTGATGCTAAGTTTATCAAGATTTTTCCACTTTGATTTTTGAGCCTTTCACCATGCCACTAGTAATTTTTTGAAGATCCACCTCAATCAGTCCTCCCCACTAAGAGCTTTTGGACCACCAAAAGTTTTTTCAGTCAATTGTGAAGTGAGAAAATTTTTGCCTCATATTCGTTCTCCATCCATTGAGCTTTGCTTGGATGCATTCCTTTGAAGCCAACACCGATATACTGCACATCTCCCCATTGTGAAGTTCTTGTACTTCGATCAAGTATGATGTCTTCAGGTAGCTTATTTAGATACTCTAGTGAAAAATCATCCACTGTAGGAATCTTTGCAACCTCCTCGGTATCCATTATCAATGGAGGTTTATAAAGCTTCAGGTTTTCCACATTTACCATGGAGTACACTTGCATATAAGTAGGAAGTCAAGAAAAAAAGCATTATCTCCAATATTTACCAATATGGTGAAGGGACCATATCTAATCTATGCACATTCTCCATTTTTCATCTTTCTTGGGTAATGACACGATCGATGAGCCACAAGGAGAAGAAGTCGGTCTAATGACTCCTTGATTTAATACAGCCTCCACTTGTTTCTGATCTCCTCCATCTCGAGAGAAGTCATCATGTACATGCCAACATTTGGTAAAGGAGCATCCTATTGCAAATGGATCTCATGTTGGATTTCCTATTTAGGGGGCAATCCTCTCGGTTCCTGAAACAATTCATCATAGTCAGAAACAATTTCAAATAATTCCTTCTTTTGATTAGGATCACAACCTTTTAAAGCGTCAGCCATCTCAAATTCTTTCACCCTCACTACCATGAGCATGCACCCTTTATTGGAATTAGCCAGTCTTTTAATCTATCCTGCACTTTCAAGGCTAGCACTAACTTTTGTATTATGAGCTTTGACTATATACTCTACTCCATCCTTTGTGAGGTGCGATTTGTTTTCACGCCGAAAGAAAACGACCTTTCTGTCATATCGATATGGGCTTTCCAAGATGATTCCATAGATGTCCAAAGGTACTACATCTAACTCCACCTCATCAACTAATTCAGAAGCAATTACACTACTTGGTGACCTGCAATTTGGCTTTATCGCTTACCCAACTAAGTGGTTATGGACTCATATGAGCTTTAGTTTCAAGGCATAAACTTTTCACTAAGGAATATGAGGTTAAGTTTTCTTGGGAACTTGAATCAAACATAGTTTTCACCTTTGTATGCTTTATGACAACTCTAATGTGGAATAACTCAATTCTCTTTCGCTCATGACATACATGCTCATTCAAATAACTAGTGCTTGCAACCGAATCAAAATTATCATTAATAGAAATAGTACCTCTTGCACCCACGATTTTGATCAATGTCTCATCACCGAAATCCGATCCAAGGTCCTGTGTTGTTTCCATTGTCTTCTGCTTCCCCTTTCCATCAAATCTCTTCAGTCTCAACTCTAAGTGCAGCTTCAAATAGTAGTTCTCGTCATGACCATATTTCTTGCAATGAGTGTAATATGGTGTTGCTTCATCACCTTTCTTGGCTGCGACAATTTTCTTATCCTTCCCTTTTCCTTTCTTCTGAAATTTTCCATGCTGAGGTTTGAATTGCATCTTCTTGGTTTGTTCATCTCGATCATTCTTACCCCAGCTTTCAAGATGAATAGCTTTAACACTGGTCGTATCAATTGTATTAGGCTCAAACAATAAAAGCGAGTGCCTTATGTAACTATGTAACACACCTATATACTTAGTATAGTTTCAGGTGCATTTAATAAGATGCCCATATTCAATGCTTGTTTATGAAATTCTTCTGTGAAGCTTTGTACATTCTAGCCTTTACCTTGCCTTAAATATTTCCAATCCATAAGTGTCTTTTGCTTATAACCGAGAGGGTAGAATTGGTCCTTTAATGAAGAAATGAAACTAGACCAAGAGGACATAAGGTTACCTGACTTCGTGCTGCCCTTCGGTAACTTGCTCTCCCGCCAAACGAGAGCAGTTCCACTCAGTCGAAGAGATGCTAACTAAACTTTCACCTCATCTTCTTCGATCTACTAGACCCGACAGTAAACCTCTATCTAGTCAATCCAATTATTGTGCTTTTCTCCACTACATTCTCCATTGTACACCGGGAAGTCAAACTTTATGTCTAACTTGAAGAACGGGTTCTTAGAGGTCTTCTTAGAATTTTGTTGAGAGTGATGAGAACTATCACTGAAAGAAGGAGAGGGAGGAGGATATTCTCCAACACTTTCCTGATTTCCTATTCCATGATCATTGAAATCCTTCTTGTCATGCCCAGGTTCCTTCTCATACTCTACAAACAATTGGTCCACTTTTCTTATATTGTAGAATACCTTTTAGAAGTTCTATTCCTCTTCCCAATGAGCTTTTTCATTGGCCATGTTTCTTCTTCAGTTTGCATGTCCTGCTTCAGGATCAAAGGAATTAAGTGTTCCTACTCCTCTTCGCATCTTCTTCTGGATTAGCAAAAACTCATGCAATTCACATCTACGAAGACCCGCTCTGATACCAAACTTGATCCAAGATCTTTTCCTTACAGATGCATCAAAATTACATATAATAGAGTTAATTAACCATGGAACTTAAAAGAAAAAAAACAATGTGCAAATAATTAGAAGAACACAGAAACCATGACACAATGATTTGATTACGGAGTTTATCCAATTCGAACTACGTCTCTGGGCCTTGCTGAATACTAGGGAGGCCTTCTTTCTATTAGTGGCATGAAAGAGATAAAAAGTACAAGAAACAAGCAATGATAACCCTGATACCTCCAAGTTGAAAGATGGGCAGAGAATGGAGAGCCCAACATTAGAAATAGACAGTAACACTAAAATCCTGGCGAAAATAGTGTAACAACGCCTATCCAAACTCCCAATTTGGATAATTGGGCCTTTTGCAACCTTCTCGGAACCTCCCTGCTACTCAAGGTGAGGTTTCAGCCTATTACCAAGGTCTGTTGTGTGCAATAGAATATGAGTATTCATCCATTGCTCTCTACTTTCTCTTGACACAAATAGTCATATATATAAACATGGTGGAATCCCTCAAAATTGAGGTAGTTCAAACACAAGAACCCAAGTTAGTAGGTGGAATGTGGCTGGAAGGATTCACGACAACAACCTTACCACAATAGTGAAGCCCCTTTCCAATAAGGAAAACCCATCTCAATTGCGCATGAGTCTCGGTGGCATTTTTTTTGGCATTTCCAACTTATCAACGGATAATCCAAACCAGGACACAAGCATCCTGCGATATACTGACCCGCCAGATTTATTGAAAACACCATAAAAAATATCATGTCTGGATCCTCCCCGTAAATCAAAATCGGCATGGAACCCATCAGTGTATCAGCCTAGCTCTAGTGCTCTGCGATATGGTGGACATGCCGAGATTTATAAATCATAATATATAACATTTCAGGTCCACCCCCCATCACAATATCGCAATCGACGCCTGTTGTGAAATCGAAATTGGCACTTTTTGTTAGGGCCTTTTGTAACACCATCCCTTTTTTACAATTGTATATGTTATAATATCGTATCGCAACTGGGTCTTCGTCGGTGCTAATTCTTAACCCTTTTGTTCCTCCTCCAGACTGTGATATGCGATATCACAATCGCAGCCGAAAACGCTAGGGGTAGATTTCCCTTAAGTTGCTCCTCCCTTGTGCTGATATGTGATATGTGGGGCTCAGTAGCAACCTACCACATGGTACTCCCTCATTGGTTGAAACTTTGCCATGTCATCTTCTCCCTGCTACTTGGACAAGTCAAACTCAAACTTTGACTTGTTCTAACTTTATCATCTGGACTCAGATTTGAGTGATGTTTGCACCATTGGAATCAGGATTAAGAGCACTTTTATTAGATGCTAGGTTTATCTAGATTATGCCATTTTTATTTTTGAGCCTTTCACCAAGCCACCAGTACTTTTCTGAAGATCCACCTGGATCATCTTGCATCTTGGGTCAACAAAAAAAAAGACTCAATATCATTATCGACAGCTAAAGCTCAATACATTACAGGAGGTCCCACCACAGGAATATCCCATGGAGGGATGACAATACAGGAGGTCCCACCATAGGGCACATCATCCTACAAGTATTTCCCCAAGAGGTTTTGATGGAGTGCACGAACAAAGTTCTAGGGATTTAGATTTTGGGGTGGATTTGCATAAAGGTGTAATAGGTGTGAGTTCCAACCAATAAAATCTCAGGAGGGAGAGTTGCGGGAGCCCATAAGACACATCACCTTGAAGGTTTTACCCTAGAATATTCAAAGGGAGTCTCAAGGTTTTTCTCCACGGAAATGGATTTGGGGTAACAAAAATATTCCAATCACGTGCAACAAAAAATTGCCACCCCAAAAAATATTTTAAAAAATAAATTGAACAAAAAACATAAGGTTTGGGACCTCTCTTCCTTCATACCATTGATAGCATGGACCCATTTTTTACTTTGACGATGCTTCGTACCATATCTGGAGGTTCACCAAAGTTGAGAAACTCTACTGAAACATGTAGTTGCAATTAATGGAAATTGTGGAGAAATGAGAAGCAAGCAATGAGGACAACAAATCTTAGAAAATAAACACAAAACTGTCTACATCAAAGAGATGCAACCCTGATCACAACATTTAT
The DNA here is from genome assembly GCA_000404065.3 of Pinus taeda. Taxonomy (NCBI): domain Eukaryota; kingdom Viridiplantae; phylum Streptophyta; class Pinopsida; order Pinales; family Pinaceae; genus Pinus; species Pinus taeda. The sequence goes on along the minus strand of APFE030232498.1, from coordinate 58,248 downwards.
ATAACATATAATTTAATAAGAAAGGAGATCCATGTTGTTAAACTAAAATCATTGATAGCATGCTAATATATTTGAAGAGCCTTATAGTGGTATTTGAATTGGTAGGGGATCCCATCGTCACACTCTTTATTGAATATCAATGAGCTATACTAAAGGATGTGTGGGTTGGATGATTAGATGAAAAACTATTACATTCTATGTGTAGAAAAGGAGCAAAAAATTTGGAACATCATGTTAAATAAAAAATAAAAATAATATAGTTGTGTGTGAATTGTCGAGCTCTTTTTTGAGAGAGAGTGTGTACGTATGTAGAAGTGTAGGCCAAGAGAAGAATGTGTTAATTGTATGTGGCATGAGAACAATGTGTGGATCGGTGTCCACTAGTGAGATATGGTGATGAATAGAGAGTGCAATAGAGCTAAAGGTGTAGAGAATAGAGCAGTTGAGTGTGTGTTTGTAATAAAAAGATTAAGGAGTTGCAAAAGACAACAAACTAGGTTCTTTATTCTTTTATGTAATAGAAGTAGATCACTATTTTCAGTCTACAAATTGTATCAAAAATAGGACTGTTAGTTGAAGCAGGTAGTGGCCTGCATTGATAAGAGGTTGGAGCCTTTAGGCAAGTTTTTGCTTGCTAATTTGAAGGGGTTTTGGGCCTCCTGTGAGTAAGTTCTCATAAAAAAAAATTGTAATCAATTTTGGTGCCTTTATTAGCATCATAATAAAAAACAAACTTTGGTGGTTGTTCTCCCATAAGGACTTCCACATAATGTTTTCTATTCTAGTATGTATGAACGATGGTGTCTCATGTGATGTTTGAGCATTTGCAAGTTAAACTCTAGATATTCATCTTAAATATTGTTAAAAGTGTTAATTACTAATTCATCAACTTCCCCCACCGCCCCAACCCACCCACCCCCCCCCACCACCACCCAAAATAATTCCTTAGTCAAACAACAGTGACTACTACAAAGAAAATTTCTTTCATGAATCTAAAAATAAAGGAGCTAAAAACCATCCTCTGCCCAAAAAAAGAAGGGGCGAAGAGATCCAATACTATACATTCTAAATCTTGCACCTACTACTCCTTGAGAAAATGAGTATAGTCTTTCACATTACTTTCATAGGATGATGCAAAAATAAAACATTTCTAATATTTGAGAGAAATTGATGCATCACTAGATCCATGAGAGGAAAGAGAATTCTAGGACCTAGATTTCAGGATTTTCTTAATTCGATCTCTCTTACTTCATGTTAAAGGAGGGGAAGAATTCATGTTATTTTTAGCACATTTGAATAAGAGGGAGAAGAAGAGGGGGTTTGATCTCCTCCTCATCCTTCGTTCTAGTTTCTTCTTCTTCTTCTTCTTATTTTTGTAAGAGATATTTTCCAGTATCCTTGGATGAAGAATTTTCCTCAGTGAATGAATTGCTATTCTTTAGAGACACTTAATCTAGGACTAATTGATCAACTTGGGCCTCATGGTCCATATCTTCTACCTCTAGGGACTTCAAAACTTCATATCTATTACTGGAGGGTGGATGCTAATGAGCTTAAGGTTTTCTAGCATGCAGACTCTTAGTCAAATTCTTCTTGTGTTTTCTTATAACTAGTTTGAATGCTCATGGCTCATCATTACTATGAGAAGATGGAAAATAATTAGAAGAAAGTTGACAAGTTTGGTCCCTTAGAATTTTTTTAGAAAAGTGCATATACTCATGACAAAAATTACATTTAAGTGGCATCTATTCATAATCCAAGGTTTGAATATGGGACCAACTGTCCAAGTTAAGTTGAATCGCCTCGATAAGGCCTTTTGAAAAATCCATTTCAACGCAAATTCTAACACAAGAGAAGTTATTCTCCTAGTCCATATCACTAGGGATAAATCAACATATTTTATCTCCTATAGGCTTGAAAATACCTTTACCCTGGAAAAAGAGGGAAATTTATGGAAATTTGATCCACATTGGTACAAAACAAATATCCATCATGGGTTGAAATCTAGAGGCTAATAGGTGAGAAACATTTCTCTATCGTTCATAAAATAATGTCCAAATATGTATATCTGATCCCTATCCTTCCTTTTTCCTAAAAGAAAAGAACAATAATTGTTTCCACAATATAAAATACCAACATACTCATGATTTACCCAATTAACAGAAGTCCATGATAGGCCAAAGGCTAATGAAATTCACAATCGACCCTCTTTCCTTCAATGTAGACAAATTCTTCCTTGCAGAGAGGGGAAACCCAAAATCAAGACAGGGAATTGACTTTGTCTTTCCAACAAATATTCTAGGAAGACCCATTGAAAAAGAGATTATCTCAACCACTTAGGAACTAGATAAATACCACCAAATCATAGTTCAGAAGCATGAAAAACCCCAACGAGAAAAGACATGGAACAAGAAAAGAACATTTGGGCTTATAGCAAACCAAGCCAACTAAAAACCAAGACAAACCCTACTTCAATGACAAAAATTCAATATATATCATGAATAAAAAAAATATTTCTCTCAACCACAAAGGAAACCTCATATATATTTATAGCAAAACAATCAACATCGGGAGAGGAATAATGACAACACATTCCCATGAAAACTGCATTCCCTTTTAGAAGGGAAATCATGTAGATCCATTTATTAAAAAAAATAAAAAGAA
>APFE030232498.1:42801-54665 GCA_000404065.3 Pinus taeda | reverse complement strand
TATATGAAGTTAATATAGAAATAATATTTTTTTGGTGGAGTGAATTCTGTTACTTTAAAAACATGGGATTACATCATGAGGTAGAAAATGTTAGTCGATATCTCACTGGGGCGACCAGAGCATACCCAAAAATAAACTCTCCCTAAGGAGGAGAGAGATAACTAAAAGCTAAAGTAAATAGCCTAAACCAAACTACAACAAACATTTTGCCCAAAATATATGAGAACCAAGGAAGCTAGAAATAACATAACACAACGCATGATCAAGACACAATCAGACTAATGGCTCAGAATGTAAGCTTGCCACCAGGATGGGCGCATTAGGATCCTTTAGAGCATCGCCTAAATCTGGTAGGATGCATAGATGCTTCTCAATTCTCTTCATCCCCCCATCTAAGTCTCGTAGGTGCTTTTGCTTGTGTTGTAGGGAATGTAGAATATCCAAACACGACTCATGTTTGTCCATAATATTCTTCCCTAAGAGAAACTTTATTTTCCAATATAAGACCATCATATTTATGTATTGTTTTAATTTTCTCTACATATGTCCACTGTCCGAGATCTAGTTTTCCCACTTTGTTAGAACCTCAATATTAGAAAAGGGGTTTCCTTGATTGGAAGCTTCCCCCTCAACCTAAGAGATCTCTTCTTGAATATGGTTAGGGTTAGGGGTGAGATCCATGTATCAAGAGGAAAACTCCTTGACCTGATGGTGCATATGGGTGTTCCCCTATTAGGCTTTCTCCTGGTAATGTGAAACACCCTTCCTCTCTCTAGCCCTACTCACATAGCATGACTACAGAGTCACCAAAAATACACTTTGATACCATGCCTGAGACTGAGCAAGCAAGGAAATAGAAGCACTAGAGTAGCAAAAACTAGAAAACAAAGACAAAGACACCTTGAGGTAACCATCCTGGGGGCTAATCACATATATGAGTGGAACAACCAACCACCATGGCAAGGGTGATTTAGGAGTAACCCATTGTCGACATTTATTCTTCCACTAACCTCCCTTATATATAACCAACTCCACCCTTCTTTTTATCATCATTAACAATTCACCACATAAAACAATATGCCAACCAAAATTATAATGAAAATATACCTTACTCATAGAAAGGTAAAAAACCTCCCCCTATCAGATATCAGAGAATCTTCTTGTCCCACCCGGAACAACCATCTCTCGTTCAAGTATTGAATTCTCAATTTTTAAATGTTACTTAATCCTACATACTGAAATATTTTATTTATGATCCACATTAAATTTATTCACTCTATCATTCCCTTGTTGAAACATAGCCTAATTTCCCTCCTTTATGTCCTTCTCCTTTGCAAATGTATGGTGATGATTCTGCATGGTCTTAAAACTTCTTCACTCACTCTTCACACGAGCCTTGTTGATCTGTATCCCGAAAGAACGACATCGTCTTGCCATAAGAGCAAGTGGGTGATAATATTCTCCCATGTGTTGCATTAAACTCCTTGGGGCATGCTGCCATGCCCCTCATCCCATTTTCCAAGTGGCTTTGAGGCATCCCACCCCACTCCTCTCCCTTGATAATTAGCCCATCTAGGAAATATAATGAAATAAATTAATTAACATGAATATTCATATTTTTTTCTAATCTTGTATTGAAATACTAAAAAAAACAATAAAAATTAAGCATCCTTTTAAAGTGAAAATATAAGATGTTTCTTTTATATTTCTTCTAATTATTTTATCCATCTCTAATGTTGATGTGAAAATTATCTTACTTCATATGTACATATTTATGAATAAGAGTAAGAATGAAATATTTTTGCCATATTTCCTTCATATGGGGTTGAATGTCAACAACTACCAAGTGAGCCTAGTGAGAGTGGGATTGTTAATGTTTTATAAGTTTTTTAACTAGAAATTGCACCAAATGTTGCAAAGGAAATTTCGTAAGGCATAAATTCAAGAATAATCGTGATAGATAAAAAATCATTGAAGATAAAAATTAGTAAACAAATTTTCATTCAAAGTTTGAAGATAAAGAGAAATCACTTACATTATGCCAAATTTTTGTTTAATATTTTTACTGATTTTGAAAAATAACAAGTATTACATCATAGTTTAGTTAGAAGAAATATAATGATAAATTCCAACCATTTATATTTATTTTATTTTGATGTTGTGCTCTCAATATTTCCAAAATTTCCTTCTAGGTGGTTGGTTTCTCCTTGTGAAAGAAAAGGTAAGGATACTCAAAATTACATTCTAGTTACTATGACTCACCTTACAGAAAGAAATATGAGAATACAAAAAGTGTATATCAGTTTTCGATCTTTTAACTTAGACTATAACCCATTTGTATATTTTAGGGTTTTCTAGTTTTGTTAGGGTTTATATTTTAGCATATTTCACTTTGTATTATTTTATGCCTATCCCCTCTATTATTTTGTTTTGGATGGTATTCAGGTACTTTTCTAAAGAGTATAAAATATATCATCAGAATCAATCCATTCAACTTTGTTATTGGAATCGATCCATGTAAAGCACTAATTGTAAATTCTATTAACAAATACATCCATTTAAAATTACAACTAGGAAGTTGGAGCCCTATGTAGTCGGATTTGAATTGAGATTTTAATGAACCTGCGTTGAAGAAAATTCTAGGATAAAATGTATCCTAATATGTTCTATTATAAAAATAGGCTCTAGGTATAAATGTAGAGTATGAATCTGAAGCTAGTAAACCAAGTATAACATATTAGACACATAATAAAATAAGAAGAGACTAAACATACATTAAATCAAGAGTAACTTTTTTGTTTTATTTTTGGAAATGAAACGGTTATAATTTAAATTAATTATTAATAAAAGGGTTGAAATCCATTATAGATTCTTCACTATTACAATTGATTGATTCTTGCTGGGAGAATTTAGGTAGGCGGGCTGGTTTGTTGCCTTGTTGGTGGTAACCTCACTAGTATGTCGGTAAGTACTTCCCTCTCAAATTAGTTGGGAATGATGGGGGACATCTATTTTCTCATCTAGCAAACATCTCTTCTTTCATTTGTTGGAAACTTGGAATGAGTGAGTTTGGTGAATGGGTGCTTGCTAAGTATCACCTCCCCCTGCTCCCTCCATCTGGCTAACAACATAATAAAACTTCATTCACATGGAGAGGAAACATTGTTGAACCAACTCTCTCGCATCTAGTGGAAACTTGGGAACTCAAGCAGATCACATGGTAAGAACTTGGCTTAATATCTTCTGGTGGTGGTTGTGGGTAAATGACCTTCTCTTTCTTTTGGGTATCCAATGATGGGGACATTCTCTCGTGGTCTTCGGTACTGCTCTCATCATCTGTTGGGAACATGGAATGCGTGGAATAATTAGGGTAATGGGTTCTATTACAGTTTAACATTAGGACTACATAATGCACTTCCCACATAAAAAAGGCTACACATTTACTATATTTCTCTTAGTTGGGGGTTGCATTGTATCATAAGTTTGATTCTGAGTTGGCAAGTTTGAGAAGTATTATTGTTACCCTTGAACAACAAATGCTTATACTCTTTCTTCCTCTTTTCTTTCCCTTATCACTTTTTATCCATCCATCTCTTATGGAAATCATGCTGGCCTCTTCACTAGTCTTAACTCATATTATTTCCTCTAATTTATTTGGCTCCATGACTTGAATTTCATTTCTGATTAAAATTTACAGTTCAATGAGAAAACAACTGACTTAAATTTTCCATCCTTGATAAATGAGACATGCTTCAGAAGTTTCATGAACTTACATTCATATTCACTTACTGCCACTGTTCCCTTCTTTATGTCATGAAACTAATTGACTTTTTCATATAATAAGAATTAAATCAATATATTTTATCAAGGTACCTTTCAAATCATTTCTAGGTTACTTTTATTTGTCTATACTTCTTCCCTTGTCGATTATGCTCCCACGACAATGAGGTATTCCTAGCCAATTATATATTGCCAATCTTTGCTTTTGGATTCTTGTTAACCAAGCTTCAACTTCTTGCCTCATTCTCATCTTTGCCTCAAAAGTTGGCAATTTTTATTTATTTCATATTCATTGAAGATTATTAGTGGATATTTCTACCTTTTTATCAAATTATGATAACTCTATGATGACTCTTAAGGAAGTGGAATCAGAAGGTGACTTCCTTGATCCATGAGTTCACTAATTGGAATCTATTCTTCCATTGTATATTATTTTCCCTTCAATTGTTTATTTGTTTATGAAAAATCCCACAACGACTAATTAGTTACCTAATTTTTCTCTTCTTAGGCTTGCTCTATATGCACAACAAGGTTGCTTACTATCTTAGCAAGATTTGTTGGCACCTTTTCTAATGACCATTTGAATGCATCTCTGCTTCTGTGATGTCGATTTCATGCACATTAAAGTTCTGCGTGAGAAGGAAGGCATTGTAAGGACTTTTTGGACTTCTTGGGTTAAAACTAGTAGTCTTCTAGGGAGTAGGTTTACTTCGCGAATTCAAAATAATATTGATAAGGATCAATTTTTTACCTTACGTTTCAAAGGGGGGAGCCTTCCCATGAATTATGTAATGAAGAATCATACACAACCAAAATTCTTCACACAACTTCCAATTAGTAGAAATTAGTCTAAAATGACTCAAAATTCCACACTTGAAAGACTCTTTGGTCACTCCTCCTTGAGAGCTATTCAAAAATTTCCTATATGCCCACGCACTTAGACCCCTCTATACTAGTGCTTCTCCAAAAGCAGAGAATTGAACTTATTTCAACCATTTTTGAGATGGATAAACCCTTAACAAATTTATCACTTTATTTCTTTACTAACTTGAGTGAGAGACTTCTTCTTTAGTCAAAGTGACTCCTTCACTAGGTGAAGCCATACATAGCCAATTTTCACTTTTTCTTCACTAGGCGTAGTGATTTGTTCTTTAGGTGCAACCACTCATTCATTAGGTGGTCCCACACTTAGCTGATTTACACTTTTCCTTCATTGGGAATGGTAAGTTCTTCTTTACCTAGAGTGATTCCTTCATTAGGTGCAACCATCCTTAGCTAATCTTCAATTTTCTTCACTCGAAAAAGTGAATTCTTTCCAATACCATTAGGTGGAGCGATAGTTTGTCGATTTTCATGTTTCCTACATTGTGTATAGAGATTTTGTAGGTAGAGAGGCTCCTTCATTAGGCATAGCTAGCCTTCGTGGATTTTCACTTTGTCTTCACAATACGGAGTGAGTTCTTCTTGAGGTGAAATAACTCCATTACATAGAGCCACACTTAGAAAATTTTCACTTTTATTTCACTAGGTAGAATGAATTCTTCTTTAGGCAAAGTAACCCTTTGATTTTGATTTTTTCCTCATCAAGTAGAGTGGCTTCTTCTTTAGGTAGAGGGACCCTTAAAAAATTCCTCACTTTTACTGCACACTTGAAAGATGGTGTCACAACTCTATGCCATGTAACAAATATAATATTTAAACTAGATAGAGTGCTACATTAACATTTTTCCCCTTCTCTAAGCAGAGAGAGTTGGTGAAAATTTGTCAATTTTTATTTGTGCTTTTGATTCACCTTGCCTTCTTTATTTCCTTGACAAGACAAAGGGACACAACCCTTTTCTACACTCTAAACTTCTCCATGAATACAACCTTGGTGGGATTCGACCTAAAATTGGACTCTACATAGGTTTTGTTTCCCCTTAGTTTGCATGAGGGTTAACTCAAGTGTTGAAGAGGATGTTGTGTCAAAAGAGTTGTAGTTACAAGAGTCCCAGATGTAGATTTGGAGAAACTTTTTAATTATCTTATCATCATTTGTAATGTCATTTTGTCATATCCATGATCATGTTGTATTATTTTGTAAGTGAGATCGTACTTATATATCATGGGCCAATTTATTATATTGTATCTATAGCCCAACTATGACAAAGTTGTACTATGTTGAAAATGGCAACAAGAAATGCTAAAAATAGCATTGCTATAAATAGCATTTTGGATACTAGTGTTGGACATAGCAACAAGGAATGAAAAATGGAAGTGCTAAAAACAACATTGCTATAAATAGCATTTTGGGATAAATTCCAATTTTAGTTAGTCCCTGAACTAAAATTGAGAAGTAAAATTCAAATTTGGTCTTAGCAGCTGTTTGAAAAATAATTAATTAATTCATCTTGAGTTAATTAGTTGGAGAAAATCAAACATGAAGTCTATGTGAAGACATGCAACAATTATCCCTTTATTGAGAAGTTATCCCTTAATTAAGGAGATAAGGATGAGTTGTATTTGAGTTGTAATTAGTTAGCTCAGTTAACTCAGTTAAGTCCAGTTAGATTAGTTCCAACAGTTTGTGGAATTAATTTTGAGTTTAGTTAGTTAATGCTTGTGTGCATGTAACTATTGCACTTCAGATAACTGAATATTCTCTCATAAATAACTCATGCATTTCAGTTCAGAGAAAGACCCAGTTGAGATTAAAGGAAGGGACAATGTACTATCAGTTGGACGAATTTTCCTATATAGGAAACTCATCCATGTAGAAGGAATTATCTCCTTCAGGTTTGTGTAGTTATTTAAGAGGTTAGAGCAATGTGTGAGGGATTATTATACATAGGTGGTAGCTTGAGGACCCAGGAGAAAATGCGCAAGGAAATAGGAGGCTTGAAGGACTGAAGGATGGCATATGTGTTATCTATTTTGTCTATGAGTAGTAGTGAGGGATTGTAGTGAGAGCAGGATAGATTGTGAGCTAAATCTTTGTGTAATCCTGAGATATTTTCCAATTGTATGATAATACAGAGATTGGGGTTTTAGGCCAAGGCTTTCCCCGGGTTACTCTTATGTGTTCATGTGTGATTGATTTCTCATTCTGAGTTATATATGTTCTAATTGATCTTGATCATATTCGATTAAGCTTCCACAAGTTTGTTGTAGAAGTAGATCTTGTATTTTGCTTTAGTATATTGCATAATCTGTTGATCTACAGTGGGAATTTCTACATCCTAGACAAATGGTTATGCGCTTTTTTTTACCTAGTTGGCTCTATATCCTTCTATGTTTTTTCACTTACATAACGTTGTGCAAAGACACACTCCTCCAAATCCATAAGCATGTTCCATGTACACCTAAGACACACTCCTCCAAATCCATAAGCATGTTCCATGTACACCTAGATCAGTTGATGAGCTTCTTAACCCTTGGATTATTGTTGTTTCATACATCTCAAATTGAATCATCGTGAACATTAGTCAAAGTTGGTCTTAGTCAATAAAATTCGTTGTACATGTCCTTGTACATGGTCACACAATTACCCCTTCTATGAGACATCAACCCTCAACATATTTTCATGCATTACACATATTTTTATGCATCCACATGTGTGGATCCTACCCCATTAGTGCCTTGCATTATTTGACCATCTCCTTACTTGATTTAGCATGAATCCTTGGGAAACAATGCGTTTGAAATCTAGAAACATGTATCTCTTAAGATTTTTGATATTGACCGTCCCGCCCCAAATGACCCAATCAATTGTTCAGGTAATTAACTTAGAATAGGATTTGACTTCCCCGCTACACGCTTTTATGCTTTCCTCCTAGACTTAGATAAAGGAATCACCTTAAATGTGGGAAATCTGCTATTGAATTTAGCACCTTTGAGACCTCGGTGGAGCAATACCTTTCAGATCAGAACCCAGAGAAACAAGGACCCAGGTACAAAAAGGAGAGGTTGCTTTCGCCAAAATTTCATTACATTACAAGGTTTTCTATTTGATAGACCAGACTAATTGGCTGGCATCATGATATCTTGCTTTAGGGGAGAGCGGTGTAAATCAACAGTGATTTGGCTAAAAAAATAGGAAATTATAGGCCCTGGTCGATGGATATGACTCCGAACTCAAATAAATGAAATTCGCTTTACAAAACTTGTTTTGTCTTTCTGGCTATGGAAATTGTGTGTTTAGGAGCGACACCAGACCATCTCTCGGATATATGTGATTATGCATTCAATGTTATCCAACCAAAGGCAGGTAAATACTCTTCAATAGCTCAAATTGTGGAAAATTATTCCACTCTTCTTCCGGTTCCGAATGGTCCTGATCAAATATTCCTTTATGTTCTTAAAGTACATTCAGTTCCTTACTCTTTCATAAGGAAGTCCGCTTATTCTATAAATGTACTATCCAAGGTTTATTCTTTGTCGTATATGCATGCATATTGATATTGCAATTACATTCTTAGATTAACAACGAGCGAGTGAGATATTGTCACGGGTTTAGAGGCGAGGGGGAGGTGGAGCGAAGAGTAGAAGAGGTGATGAGTTCGAATCTTGGAATTCCATTCGAGAATGGTAGGGCAATGGAGGAACTAGAGCGGAAACATCCCTATTCCAATCCCCAGCAACAGGAGGAGCAGGCTGGCCAAAACAAACTGAAGTCCACGAAACCTGCGGGTGTGAAATGGATCAAAGAATGTTGGGTTTAAACCTTTTATGTTCAACCTTTTCTAATTGTCTTTATTCTTCTACTATTTTAAGAAATGAATTTTGTTTAATTAGGACCCATAAGCTTTGTAATGAAAATATTTGCGAGAATAATTGCAAAATCACAGCCTTAGAGAGCAAAGGCAGAAGAGGAGTTTCAAATGTTTTTTTGTCTCAGGAGTTGATCAACCCCGTTGGCATAGGCATAGCCGAAGAATATTCCTCTTTGTTTATATACATAATAATTTGAACATCTCATCTCCCTTCCCTTAATTCATCCGTTCAGACTTTTAACCAATAGCCAATAGATATACTCACTTCAAAACCAAGTGTGTACAGATTCAGGTTTGATCCAAGTATGTAGAGGAGGTGCAGCTAGAGAAGACTTTGGGTTATTTTTTTCCTTACATATAGTAGTTTGTTGTGATTTTTCTCGACTTGAAGATGAAGTGGGAAAGAGTGAAGTTGAAGATGAAGGTGAAAGAGACTTTAGAGGGTAAAAAATCCTCTCGAAAGAAAGCTGGTATAATGGGTCCAGGAAAGAGATGGGGCCACACTTGTAACTTGGTCAAGAATGGCTGCTTTCTCTATGTTTTTGGTGGCTATGGAAAGGACAATTGCCAGAAAAATGATGTTCATGTCTTTGATTCCGGAAAGAAGGCATGGAGTAAGTCTATCGTGAAAGGAACCCCACCCTCTCCTAGGGACAACCACAAATGTATAACTATGGGAACAAATTTGTTTGTATTTGGTGGCACGGACGGGAAGAACCCTCTATGGGATTTTCATATGATCGACACTACTAGAAATACATGGGGCAACCTAACTTAAGTCGTGAAGGACTAGTAGCTTGTGAGGGGCACATTGTTGCACTCATTTGATCACCATTTATTTATATTTGAAGGTTGTGGGAAAGCTCAAGATGAATCTGAAGAAATATATTACAACAACCTTTATATACTAGACACAGTTACCTTAATTTAGACAAGGGCTGCAACCAGTGGTACACCACCATCTCGAAGAGATAGCCACACTTGCTCATCATGGAAGAACAAAATTATAGCCTTTGGTGGGGAGGATGCATAAGACTCTTACTTGTCTAATATATATGTCCTTGATGCATATACACTTGTGTGGAAAGAGCTCAACATAGCCGGCCGGATATTAGCACCTCGAGTAGGCCATGCAATAGTATCCCTTGGAAAGAATTTGCTTGTATTTGGTGGATTTACTGATGATTGTAATTTATTTGACGATCTTCACATGCTAAACATAGAGATGGGAGTGTGGACCAAGGTAGAAACCACAGGTTAAGGACCTATGCTAGATTCTATATTGCTGGAGATTGTTTGGATTTCAAGAGAGGCATTCTCATATTCATAAGAGGGTGCAATGGAAACTTGGAGGCCTTGGATGCCATGTCTTATTTGGATACAAAAATGAAAATGGAAAATGGACAAGATGAGCAAAAGCGAGAGAAATTTTCTTTAAGGAATGAGTTGAAAATAAAATATCAAGAGAACCATGTCTCTTGAAATGATCCTGAGAAGGAGAGAGATACACCTAATCTTGATGTGAAGCCTAGAAACACCTTGTCAACAACCCCACCAACTAACAATATTCCTGTTGGTGAAGACAAACCTTCTGTGTACACTTTCAAGCCCGTTGAAGAGAAGATATTTGAAGCAAAAGTAACTAATGTGTTTAATTATGAATACACTATTGAATCACATATTGAAGGGAAGCCTTTTCATGAGTTATTGTTCTCCTATAAACCTGGATTTTCTCATGCTGTACATGCTTATCTCACCCAGAAGAAACTGGCCTCAGAAGCAAGTTCTATGAAATCTAGTGAAACACGAAAGCCTAAATTAAAGATTGCTCGTGAAATTAAGCAATGTGTGAAGAAAGCAGAAGATGGACAAGAAAACTATGTTATCGATGTAGAATCTCCTACACAAGGAATTACTGTGGAGCCACTTGCTTCGTCATTAAATCAACCAGGATATGAATCAATAATACATGCAATAACTACCTGTGCACTCTCCATCTACTGCTCGACATGATTCGATGCACTATATGGCTTCTGGATTTCCTGCTTCACATGCTACACAAGAGGGGTTTTTTGGTCCTGCACGGAGCCAAGGGGGAGGGTTATATGCTATTCAAATGCTTCCTACAACAACATATCAAGGTAATTAGTTACCTCTAGTTCAGGGAAGTGAATACCAACATGAGCATGAGCAACAACCTGGTTCAGTAGAGTAGATCCGAAGTATGTGTATATTCTAGAGTGTATACATCCTTTAGCATATATTTATTTATCATGTTGGTTAGACGGATGGAAATTAAGCTTGGAATTTATCCCATCAAGAACAATTTTTTCACACAAGCATGGAAAGAATGTAATTTTGTGGAGAGGACAAGTTCTACATAGTTGGAAGCTGATGACAAAAAAGAAAAAAAAGGCACTGAATACTTACATTCCCTTACGATATTGTTAAATTGTGTTCATGGTTCGGATCGATGCACATTGATTATCTAGATTGTTGGACCACTTTTTTAAATCCAAAAAATATTCCTATTGATCGAAATATGTACAAAGAATTTTAAACTAACCACTTGTTAAAAGTACCTAGATCCTAGCTAGCTAGTAAGATTTAGAACCATAAACAAAATTTCCATACAGACTCATTGTTGATTTGAGTACATCAAAATAAAATCAGAGCGCGTGGAAATTAAATAATCTTTTCACAGTTTATCATGTCATTTCACTCAGCAGTAGGAATCATGTCTGAATTGTGCAGAAGGGAATCTTTTTCTTCTGATAGCGGCCTCATCCTTCCGTAGCTAGCTCAGGATCAGCGATAATGGGCTCCGACACATCCTTTCCCTCCTCCATCTTAGGAGGCGATAAACCTCGGAAATGGCTAGTGCCACGCGAGGTAACTTGTCGTTCTTGGTGGCAGGAAGAGCCAGACAGTTATGGCACTGAATGGCCGTGCCTTTTGGATTAAATTTCTGATCAAGAAAACAACTGGGTTTGAAATAGGTGATTTTTTTTTGGTTTGAAGATATGGCAGTAGTGCCAGATTTGTATTCAGAACCATTAAATTTCTGATCAAGAAAACAACTGGGTTTGAAATAGGTGATTTTTTTTTGGTTTGAAGATATGGCAGTAGTGCCAGATTTGTATTCAGAACCATTAATTTGTAGAGTACTGTAAGGGATCCAATTTGGAATATTTTTTCTGCTTCTCAAATAAACTCGTACGGTTAACAACATACCACCAACATTTCGTAGTAGAACTTTATCTACTCGTGCAAAGCGGTCTCTTTAGTGGTGTAAACTTTGTCTTCCACCTTAGTTCTGTAAGGAAATCCCAT
>APFE030232498.1:0-25204 GCA_000404065.3 Pinus taeda | reverse complement strand
CACTAATATTTTGGATGATATTCTTAGTAGTCAAAGATCCCCTGCTATCAAAACTAGTCTTGGTTTTCATGAATCTGTTGAAGGTGAATCTAGCTCTCAGGGTGAGGCAAGGAACTCTAATGCAAAACCTAAAATGCTCAACAAGGAGATAAGAGGTCAACCATATCAACAACCAAGGAAAGAAATCCATCAAAGAAAATATTTTACTCCAAACTATGGAAGTGATAGTTAGTTATGTTCTTAGATGAATAATGTTGAATGTTATGAATGTCATAACTTTGGACATGTTGTAGCAAGATGTAGAAGTAGAATGGCTCAGGGCCATCACACAGAAAGATCATCAGTTCCTAGGTACTTTAAGGGATATTGTTTTGCTTGCAATATGTTTGGTCACAAAGCTGTTGATTGCAATAAAAGGAATATGAAACATGCAAGATGTTATGCGTGTAACAAGTTTGGACATAAACTAAAGGAGTGCAGGAGAAAAATTCAGACAACAAACCAAAAGAATCATACATCATCTCAATCTGAGGTATTGAAGAAGATAGAATTATTGAAAGAAAGATGTGGCATAGCTCAGTTTGCAGACATGATAGACCCAGGGGAAGCTAAAAGTGTAAAACTATAGTATTCCAATTTTCATATGCAGCTATTATGAAGCGAAGTCACGTATATATGCGAGTTAGAGGCTGCACAGTTGCGCATATGGTGCTATGAAGAAAAAGCAATAGGACAGACTCAAGAAAAGAAGTCTGATATGGTTCATGGTATGTGTTGGTTGGCACAGGTTCAGGGGGAGCATATGCTTCTAATAATGCATTATTGGCATTATCTTAGAAGACCTTGGTACATAATCACACAATTGTTTTTGTTTCAGGTGGAACAGGTTCAGGGGGAGAACAAGGTTGCTAGACTGGAGGTGGTTGACAAATGCTACTGATGATAGTTGCTGATGATTATCATGGTCTTGGTCTCTGTTATATATGTCATGTATATCTTTTTATGAAAAGGTCATGAAACAACCTATTTTGTTACCCCACTATGCATGGGATGGATGTTGTAATGTTTTGTTTTGACATATATAAACAATTGGTATATCCCCACTTGGTTGGGAGATGGATGTATGTATGATTCATTGGTGATAGGAAGGTCATTTATGATGTATGTATAGAGTCATGTTCTACTTTTAGAACATCTTTTTGTAGACCTTGCTTATATTCAGGGGGAGCATGGACTTGTTCATGAACCTCAATAAGCACACTTCAACATATCAGAGAATTCAACATGTACTAAGGGGGAGTATGACCCTTTGCCCTTGATGACAAAGGGGGAGAGTGATTTGGGGTTGCCATCAAGTTCAAAGGGTGAAATTGTTGGCATTATGACTTAGATTTAACGTAGGTGTTTTCCTTGATGGAAATTCACTCATATGACAGATCACAGTTCAGCAGGTTAACATCTCAGAGTTACAGATCAGACTTCACAGAATGAGGAAAGAGAATTATATGGAGGTTCACCTTGACAAAGTAGCACATACACACGGGTTAACAGACCAAAAGGCACATATATCGTACACACGCAGTTTCAGAGAAGGAAAGGCGCATACATGTTGGAAATTTAAGTTTTGGTCCATGGTATTTAGTCCATGGTATTTTGATCCATGGTATTTGTCTAAAGTATCTGGTCCGAAGTATTGATCCCGGGTATTTGGTCCAAGGTATTGGTCCTATGTGGTTTTGGACCATGGTGTTGAGAATGGCCTAACACTATATAAGGAGAAGAAGATCATTAGGCCAGTGTACTTAAGTATTGAATATCTGATGATGAGCAAGATCTAGTGCTCAGGTTAGTGGGTTACGTTGCATAGCTGGACCTGAACCAAGGATGAACCTTAGTGCTTGATGAAGGATAAGATCTAATGATGGTTCAAGACCTTAAGGCTTCAAGTGAAGTATCTTTATGTGGGTTGATCATTTATCTAAATAACTGGTGCATGTTGTAGTTTGTAAATATGATGATCTAGGTATAACTGAAATTTGGAATTTAAAATCACCATTTACAGATCTGTACGCAAGTTCACTTTAGAAAGGGCAGGTACACACACTGGTTATGCATATCAAAACAACGTATACATCTTAATTTTGATTTGTAGATCTGTACACAGGTTCGCCTTGAGAAAGGTGCATATGCACGCAGGTTCAACACAAGGAAGTAGTGTATACCTTGTAAAATATGTTTTAGCTGCTTCCTGTTTGCTGTTGCAATATTCTAGGTTCTGGCTTGGGTTCTAGTTACTATATTCTGGATACAACCTTCTAAAAGATTAGATTGAACGGTTGTCAAAGTGGTTGATTGGTTCAATTGTGAAAAGGAGATTGGTTGATGCATATATATTTGATGATTGAATGATGTTATTGATGGATCCAGTCTGAAAATTTATGAAACATGGTCCCTAGAAGAAAGAGAGAAGGTCGTAGCCTTTTGTAGGCCAATGCCTATGTACTAGTAAATATATCGGCTAGTACAAGAGCTAGGGGGTTGTAGCTCCCTTCCAGTGGTAGATGGAGAACAAGAAAATGTTGTAGCCTTCTCCAGGTGGGTGCTTGCATACTAGTACGAGTCTGTGCTAGTACAAGATTGTAAACATGTTTTTCTTATATTGAAGGAAGACAACAACAGGTGGCTTTTGTCCCGCACTGGGTTTTCACCTTGCATCATGGTGTTCATGTGTGTTTCTTATGTGTGATGATCTGTTCTGTTTTACTGCACCTGTTTACTATTTATACGGTTAATGAAGTTCTAATGCACTAATTAAAGAACAACATATGATGGATTAACTAAATCATAAGTTTATTAGATATACACTAGTTGCATTAAACATAGTTGTGTGTACACATGGGTTCCCTTAACTAAAGTAGCGTATATGAATCAGAGTATGAAATAAAAAAGTTATATTGATTTGCTAATACTGATTCACCCCCCCCCCCCTCCCACCCCTTTCAGTATTATTTCCAACAATGACAAGGGAGAAATGGAGAAAGAGTGAGAGAGGAGAGTAGGAGGGAAGAGAGAGATAGACAAAAGGGGAAAATAGAGGTAGACAAAAGGGGAAGAGAGAGAGAGGGGAGATAGATAGATATAATGAGAGAATGCGTATATTTGGGGGGGCGATAGAGAGATGGAATAAGAAAGAGACACATACATAAAACTATAGATATTATATAGTATTGTATAACCATCCTAGACCCATCTCAACCTAGGATCTATCAAGCATCATGAGGGATAAAATCTCTCAAGGTGCAATCCTTTCAACAAGTTCTACACTCAAAAATGAGGTTTTTACCTCAAGAGATTAGTGCTTGATAGATCCAGGGTCAAGATGGATTAGGTTGGTTGTGGCAAGAGGCATCCTACAGCTCAGTATCCGGGGTTCCGCACTCAAAAAGGAGGTTTTCACCTCGAGAGATTGGTGCTTGATAGATCCAGGGTTAAGATGGATTAGGTTAGTTGTGGCGAGAGGCATCCTACAGCTGAGTATGGGTGTACATCTCACGTAAAAACATAAACATGTAAACATAAATTTTTTAACATTTAACATTTAACATTTTCAACTTAATGTCAAACCTATTTAAAATTCAATCTAATTATTGTTATGTATAAACACAATATAAATTTAAAATATAAAGAGGTTTACCAACACTCAAAAAAAAATATATCGTAAATAAATATAAATATAAATAAACCAGAGGTATGGTAAATAAATAAAACCTTTTTTTAGATTTACTCTAGAGATATGGTAAATAAATAAAAAATGTAAATAAACTATAGGTATGGTAAATAAATAAATATAAAATAGAGATGGTAAATAAATAGAAATATATGAAATAGGATTAGAAATCAACATCTGATTATATACCAAGCCTATGGGCCAAATACCATGGTAAATAAAAGAGATATCATAAATAAATAAAAATATAAATAACTAGGTATAGTAAATAAATAAAACATCTTTTTATATTTACTCCATAAAACTCTTTATACTTATTAACAGTCAAAAGAGAGGTTTTGTTTAGGTGAATCCTATTGGCCAAATTATTGTTAATACCATGCAAAAAAAACATTATTAACCTTAATATTAATATTAAAAGATTAATAATTATTATTACTAAATCTAAAATTCATATTAATATATTATAATATTTTATTATTAAGTTTAATAACTTTGGATTAATATAATATTAAATTTGTTATATTATAATATATATTAACATAGCATGATATATATTAACTTTAGATATATATGAGAGGGAAGAAAAAAGACATAGAGTGATAGAGGTGGAGAGATAGGGGGAATGACAAGGAAGAGATGGAGATAAATTAAAGGAGAAGGGAAAGGAGGAATGAAGAGACTGAGGGAGAGAGGAGTGAGAGAGGTAGAGAAGGGTAATAGAGGGAGAGGGAGACACAAAGATGGAGGGGGGAGAGAGATAAAGAGAGAGGGAGGGAGATAGTGAGAGGATTGGAGGGTAGAGAGAGAGAGAGAGAGCTGGGGGAGGAGAGGAGAAGGAAGGAGAAAAAGGGAGAGAGAGGAAGGATAAGAGAGATGACTTGCAAGAGAGGAGGAGAGAGGGAGGGATAGAGAGATGGATTTGGAGGGGGAGAGAGGGAGGGAAGAATAAATACATAGAGAGTGAGAAATGGAGAGAGAGAGGGAGTGACAAGGGAGAGATTGAGAGAGAGAGTGTATGTTTAGGGGTGTGATAAAGAGATAAAGAAGTGATATAGAGAAAGGGGGAGAGAAGGAGATAGGGGGATATAATAAGATAGTTGGAGAGAGAGAGAGAGTGATGGGGGAAGAGAGAGGATTGGAGGGAAGAGAGAGAGAGAGAGATAGGAATGGAGGGCAAAGAGAGAGAGAGAGAGAGAGAGAGAGATGGGGGGAGAGTGAGGGAGGTAGGATAGAAAGGGAGAGATAGGTTGAACGATAAACAAGACTTGAGAGAGAGGAGGAGAGTGATGGGGCAAGAGAGAGGATTGGTGTGAAAAGAGAGATAGAAAGAGAGAGAGTGTGTGATTGAGGAAGAGAGAGGGAGGTAGGAGAGAAAGGGAGAGAGAGGAATTATGAGACAGTGGAATTGAAAGAGAGGAGGAAAGATGGAGTGTAACACCCCTCCCAGGTCTACCCAAAGAAACCATGACAACTAGGGTAAACATGACACGAGAGGCTACTATGATTAGATTCAACCTCATATGTGACCTTAAGGAAGTGGAATCAATGCGACATCATGCACAGTCATCCAAAATGATCAACATAACACTCAGGAGACAAGTCATCCACTCAGACAGTTTGTCCCTGGGTCCCATTGATGTTCTGAATCTCTTAGGCCATATTTTCTCTCATGCTATAGGCAACGGAGTGACCAGCAACCTAAAGTCACTCTCATAGGCCTGCCTGCCAATGACTGTGGACCAAAAGTTCTAGTTATATGCCAGCAACCCTGAGATTTAAGACACTTTTCTAGCCCAGTATCCCGACCTTTGCCCAGAACTTGTTATAACCTTCCGAAGTCATTAAATACATGATAGAAACATTGATCTATAAAAATCAACCTTAGGACTAGGCTTGAGCATCCCCAACCAGGATTGCCATTCTATCAAACACTTGGCATCAATGCAACTTACAGGTCTAGAATACAAGACATAACATAAATGACTAAATCACCTTATGAAACATAATAAGAAGTATCACATCCTTCTCCAACAAACTACTACTTCATTAATTCGGTCTTTCATCCATCCATTTAATAATTGCAAGTAAATACATGAAATAACCATGACATGAACCAATCATTTAACCATTCTTATAACCAACATAAAACCATGTAAATATCATAGGTAAGCCAACCATTAAATCCACATATAAATCTGTGCAAAAGTAGGAGAACTAAGCTTTCATTAATCATAGGCAAATCTGACCAAGTTTAAGACTTCCACATACCACTCGACCATAGACAATAGGATAAATTAACTTTTATTAATCATAAGCAAAACTGACTGGGTTTGGGACTTCCACGTACCACCCAACCATACACGTGGCTGAACCAAATCTCTCTTTCAACCAGTCAATCCCATGCCATTTTCCAAGCATGAATTTCGGATCTCATAGAACAACCAATCCAAGAGCAACCAAGGGAATGCAAAGGTTAAATCGCCTCCACCCTCATCAAACTAGGATCACATCAAAAATGATGCTCTGATCACAATAGAACAGAACTTGGAATTCCATCTGGAATCCATCACTATCCTTTAGGAATTTTCTATGTCCTTGTTTCTCACGCTTTACCGCAATCCAAACCCAGATCACTAGCCCCTAAATCGAGACATCTCCCTCAGCCTTTACTGTGTATCCTACTAAAACTGATAAAGGGATTCCTAGGCCTTTGGAATGGAACTTGAGACCACCTCTGCCTCGGATTCTGAAGTCCATCTGATAAACTAATGCTCAAAAACCAAATAAACATCCCAACACCATGGAATCCGAAAAAAGGAAAGGCTAGGCTAAAAACCATTGTCATAACCTGACAAAACCATTCAACAGACAACAAGAGAACCATACACCAACATGCAAAGCCATGCATGTCCAATCCAGCTAGGAAATTACACGTAAAAGGTTACCTACAAGTATTCCTATTGAAGCTGCTTCATCTTGCTTTCCTTTCCTTTATCCTTTCTTTCCTTCCTTTCCCTTTGCTTGCTTTTCCTTCCTTAATCCAAAGTTAGAGTGCTCCAAGAAAACTCTAAGTTACCAAGAGAGTGAGAGAGGGAGAGAGAGAATAATGGGAGAGCACCAAACTTGAACTTGACAAAAGCCATGAACTAATCCTCATAAGACTTTTTATACATGATGCCTCTAATTTCTTCATTTTCCATTATTTTCCTTCAATTTCCTCCTCACATGCAACGTTTGACCTTTGACCTTACTTTACTCATAATTTCCTTTATTTTCATAAATAAATATGCCAAAAATTCATTTTTTCCTTTTAATGCCTTTACCTTAGCCTTTGCCAATTTTCCTTAGCCAAAACATATCCATTGATGCCACTAGGATATATTTTCCCAACATTCAACTTGGAATAAGTGTCCCTTAACCATGGTCTTATGTTTCCTTTATTAACTTTTATTACTTGAAATTTTCACCAGCGCTATTACAGAACCCTTCCGCTTGGGGAACACCATCCTTGGTGTTAAACCACACCACGACCTGAGAAAAATTGCTAAAAATAAAACATACTACCCATGGATCTTTATAACTTAGATCGTAGTAGTATTTACAATGAAAAACCTTTTAAAAAACAAAACATCATGACAACATGACAATATAACAACCATAATAATATGACACCCATACCGCTTAGCTTTATAACTTAGCTCAAATACATACATATACCAAAACATCAACAAAACATATACCAAACATATACCAACATCAAGCCAAAATTGCTTTGCCTCAACTGACAAACAATGAAGGATATAGGGCTCGCATCTAATCTGCGATCTCCCATTTAGCTTCTCTTGGCCCAAAGTGATTCCATTGCACTTTAACTTTCTCTATGGCTTTGTTCCTGAGCATGAGATGTTTCTGCTGCAATATGCACTGAGGCTCTGGCTGGAACTCTCCTTCTTGCTCCACCTACAATATAGACCAATCAATAACATGAACAACATCATTTATATACTTCTTAAGTAATGAAATATGGAAAACATCATGGACTTTCAATGTTGGAGGCAATGCAAGTCGATATGCCATTGTTCCAATCTTTTCAAGGATCTGAAAAGGTCCACAATACCATGGTGCCAACTTGGCACATGAACCAATCCTCAAAGATATTTTCTTGGGCTTGATGTGCAAATACACATGCTCCCCAACCTGAAACTCTTTGAACACCATGTTCTTATCTAAATAGCTCTTCTTCCTATCTTGTGATGCCTTTATATTTTTCTTTATAATGTGCATTTCCTGTTCCATGTCTGCCAACATGTCCAATCCAATAACTACCCTATTCACTGGATCACTCCAACTGATGGGAGTGTTACAAATCCGTCCATACAATGCCTTGAAAGGACTCATCCTCAATGTCTCCTGATAACCATTGTTGTATGCAAACTCAACCAATGGAAGATACTAATACCATTTCTTTTGTTGGTGCATCATGTACATATGCAACATATCCTATAAGGTCTCGTTGACCCTCTTTGTCTATCCATCTATATGTGGATGATAAGTTTTGTTGAAGGCCAACTATGTACCCAAGCCTGCAAATAGCTCCTTCCAAACCTTGGAATAGAGCTTTGCATCCCAGTTTGACATAATATTCTTTGGAACACCATGGAGTCTCATTGTCTCTCTAATGAAGACCTGTACTACCTCACTCGGCGAATATGTAGTCTTCCCTAGAATGAAGTGAGCTACCTTGCTCAACCTGTCAACCACGAACATAATAGAATCATGTTATACCTTAGCATCCTCAGAAGACCTATGATGAAATCCATGGAAATGAACTCCCATTTCCATTTCAGAATTGCAATAGGTTGTAGTAGACCACATGGATGCTTACATTCCACCTTGACCTGCTAACAATCTAAACATCTAGCCACGAACTCTGTCATTTCCTTCTTGAGATTCGACCAATAGTAAAACTTCTTCACCGTCATCAACATCTTTTGATATCCTAGATTATCCGAGTATGACTTGGGATGAAACTCCCTCAAGATAAGCTTCTTGAGCTCTATGTAATTCGGCACATAGATCTTATCCCTGAATCTCGCCAAATCATCTGTTGTGAGACAATAGTCTGCATCCTGGTCACTTGTATCTATATTTTTTTGTAACCTATGCATGATATCCATGTAATTGTCATCCCATTATCCTACCTGCAAGGTCTTATCATGTAACTCTATCCCATAAAATCTTATAGCTACTATGTGATTTACCCGTACCTTCCTTCTAAGAGAATCTACAACTCAATTCTCCTTCCCTTTGATATATCTGATCTCGAAATCAAGTCACCAAGGGTAGCCAACCATCTAGCTTCCCCAACATTTCGATTTAAATGGTAAAACAAATACCTCAAGCCACTGTGATCACTCATCAACAGAAATTGTATGCCCAGAAGATAGTGTCTCCACATCTTCAATGCATGTATGATTGTCTCCAACTTAAACATCATGTGTTGGGTAGTCCTTCTCATGCTCATTCCATTTCTATGATTCATAGCACACTACATGTTCTTCTTTCATGAGAACTCGATGAATTTCTCTCTTGAAAGTGTCTATACACACTCCAAACTCCTTATCCTTTCTCAGTTGTATTGAATCTCTTCTAAGGATCTACATTTTCTTTCTCACCTACATCTTGAGTTCTTTCTCACTTTGGTGGCCATTTTCCTTTAGCTTTCTCATTTCCTTTCAAGTCACGCTTTGGCTCAACTTTGAACTTTGACTACTCACAATAATGCTTCAACTTTCAGATGGCCTCCTCTAATGATCTAGGCTCATCGAATTCAATCCAGTCTCTATATGCTACTAAAATTCCACTGATGAATCTCTGAACCTTGGCCTTCTCCTCCTTGAGATAAGGCACATATCTCAACAGCTCCAAAAATCTACTAGTATACCTCTCGTTTGTCATGCAAGCCATCTACAACTCATAAAAATTATCTCTTTCACCATAGTACATCTCTGACAAGAGCTTCTTCTTGAAGATCCTTTCAAATGCATGCCATGTAAAATCATCCACATCAATACCTTTAACATTCTTCACATCTTCCCACCAAATATATGTTTTACCTTCGAGACTAAAAAGGGCTTGTTGGGCATGGGATCCCCTATAGCATGTTTTGGGGCTCAAAGCCCAAGTTTTGGTCAAAGATGGTGTAGAACTTCGTGAAGTGCTGGCATGGAGCGCGAAGTCTAGGATGAGTCATAGGGTTGTCCACCCTAAAATATTGTAATTTAATGTAAAGTTGTGTCAGCCTACCCATGCTCCGCAGGCCATGGGATTGTATAAATAGAGTGAGGCTCTAAGTGTAAAGATAACAGAGAAGGAGAGAATAGATAGAATAGCGAAGGCATGGTTAGTGCTTAGAGTGAAATCTAAATTGTACTGGGTCACAGTAGTAGGAAGAGGCTCTGCAGCTAAGTACGCAGAGGCCTAGTAGAGTATGCAGCTGAGTGCGCAGGGCAGAGTCGGGTTTGTACATGGGATTGAAAGATAATAATGAGAAGTTTATTCTGTGCATCTGTTTTGGAATCTTTATGTTTATGTTATTCATTACTTTTACTCTGTTTATTTATTGCACACACTTGATGAATAATCGTATGAATGCTTATATGTGAATTTAATCTAAGTAATAAGCTAATAGAGATTAATTAAGGAAGACCTGGGTAA
Organism: Pinus taeda; assembly: GCA_000404065.3. Taxonomy (NCBI): domain Eukaryota; kingdom Viridiplantae; phylum Streptophyta; class Pinopsida; order Pinales; family Pinaceae; genus Pinus; species Pinus taeda. Next base: position 14,757 of record APFE030232498.1, on the reverse strand, counting down.
ATAACATGGGTCTTGCTGCGGCTAGAACTGTGCGAAGGCCGTATCACACGGTGTGAGGTACCCATAGGTGCGCGTAGCGCAGTAAGTGTGAAGGTTGGACCACATACCAATCACCTCATATAAGACATCCCTAGGGTGTGGAAACCTGGTTCTAGCACCCTCCCATACTACTTCGGGTGAGCCTCAGTCTGCGCTCCACGAACTATTGCCGAAAGGGCCAGTAGTACTAGGATTTGCTCAGCTAAATCACTTTCGAACCTGGGTCAGGCCCCACTAAGCCAACAAATGTTTCCACTGTCGGGACCAGTATCTGCATAAGGGATGTCTGATGTTGTGCCACTAGAACCCAACAAAGAAGGAAATTGAAGAGTGGTTGGATAAGAAGACTCACGAGTTCGCAGCACAGGAAAATAGAAATTCATTGGTATCTAAGGAACAGTGGTTGGATCGTTATTTGTACACTAAAATCCATGAGATCTTCTTTTCATCTTTTCCATCAAAGTTGTATGAGTGGATCACGAAGTTAGAAGATAGCCAAGGAAGGTGTAGGCTCGACAAACCACTAGTGTGGACTCTAGAACTAGTGCGCAAACTAGAAGCCTTAGAGGATAAGATAGCATGAGCTGTGGACCACTAGCTCGACCGAATAATAGGAGGATTTATCATTGAGTTCGTGGTAGAAACAACTGTCAGTTAGAGAGACGACAGAATCAGTTGCACGAAGTGACAACGTTGAATTGCAACATGATGGTTAGATCACTGCACTACATGACAACAGAATCAAGAGAGCTACTGACATATGATGGATTGACAACGGTGGACGAATTCCTAAGAAAATTTGAAGGCGTGGTACCTGAACATCCGCACGATGGTGGGATACACATCAAGGAAATTTTGAGGACTGGCATAGATGTAGAAGGATGATGCGCCTATGATTTGGAAGCCCCTAGCTTTGAACAAAAGCCGGTCAGTGAGGACGGAACAACTTGCATGCCCACCTGTCTAAATGGTTACAGACATGTGCTATGCAGTCCACACAAGCACACCCCAAATTCAGGATTGAAAATCAGAACAGGACACAACAGCAGGAGAGGCGACATGCACCACAAACGTTGCTTATGGAAGCACTCAGTAAGGTATACAGAGTCTTGAACAGGGTTCACTTGGCCAGACAAATGGATTGGGACCTATGTGTGCCAATGATTCGATGGGCCTATAGGGCCATGTGTAAAAACCTAAGCACATAGATAATTCTGAAGCTGAAGAGCAGAGTCCAGACCATAATTTTAGAGGAAAGGAATTCCCATGCAATAGCTCCCACAGTTGGGACAGTACGCAAGGACCAGGACAAAGGAATTATGAAGCTACACAAGGACGAACATATGTAGATTCAGGAAGCCATTCAGCGAGGGATGATTCGAATTGGATCCTTAAACATTTCTCATGACTATTTCAAAATTATGTTAGATCAAATATTATGAATAGCAAGTATTAGAAATGACCTCTGGACAATGGCAATTGTGGCCTGCACGGAACAACGAGGACCCTCAGTCAAAGCGCGCTGACTGTTTTCCCATGGAGACCACGCATGGACGCAAATTGGAAATGAGAAGCCTAGATCTAGAAATAGAGGTGGTTTATTATATCGCAGGACAAAACCCTCAGAGAAGGAAAGCCTCGAGTGCTCGGTCATGAGGGAAAATACGAAACTGTGCAGAAAACGTTAGAAGGCAGGTCCCGTGCCCAAAACCGGTAGGATATTGGGTTCCCTTCGAGCGGTAAGAGGGTTTGGCTGAGTTCAGCATGATTCCATAAACTGGGCGACGTGTGTCCAATGGATGAGAGAGAAAACCGCTTACATCGTGTGAGTAACGGTCGAGTAGCTTACCCACACCATATAGATGGAGACTGTAGGATTTGGAGGCTCCAGATCAATGGCAGATAATTAACCCGATGGATGACTGGATTCAACAGGAAAATAGACTAAGGCACATAAATATTTGAGGTTCGGCATGACCGATGAGCTAGCAGAAGGATTAGTTTCACTAGAAAATCCTGGAGTAATGGAAATAGCAATTGTTCAAAAAAAAAATGACACTTAGTACATAAGGTGACAAGTGGCCACCTCTCTGTGCAGCGTTACACAATGATGACAACATAGAGTAGGGGAATTCCAGCAGATAGAGGCAGGAAATCTAGAGAGTCGAGAAGAGGAAATAAATATTCAGGGAACAGATTGGCTTTAAGCCACGAATAGACAAAGAATAAAAAAATAGAAGTAGGAAAAGAAGTGAATTGCAGAGAATAGAGAAGCCAAGTTGACCTGCAGAGAAGAGGCAGAATCGAGTAGATAGAGATGAAGAGAGTCCAAGAGTCTGTGAACTCTAGATAAGGCTTAAGAGGTTCAAGCAACTCCTCTGTGTATACATGTTAGGTATTGAGTACCAAATTAGGCTCATACCATTGAGACCAGTTGAGGTCGAGATCCAGTAAGGGGGAGTCTATGTATCTAGAGGCTTGGGGAATCCAAGTACCACCCTACAGATCATCATTTGTTAAGTGAGACTCAAATTGAGCTCCTTATTGTAAAATATCTGCTTTAGGACACAATAGAAAGGGCCACCACTAAAGGCTGGACTAGGAGATGTAGCCCAGGAGGATTGGGTGAACTCCTTATTAAATTTGTTGTGTTTTTATATTTGCTTACTATGTTTCTGTTATAGGACAAATTGACCTCCTAATCAACTCATAGGAGAAAGATAAGATGACTAAAAGAATGACCACAGTTGCAGGCCCAGAATCCACACTAACGCTCTCTATACATTGATAACCTGCTTTATAAAGCTTGTTTACGAGCATAAAGGAGAGTTAGTCAACCTGCTAACTCATGTTGTTAGAACAGGGGGAGGATTAGTGAACTTTAGTGATGCTCAAGTGGTTATGCCAACGAATTTGCCATTAAATATCTAGATATTATTTCCATAAAACTGCACAAGAAAAGCAGGGAAACTCCAAAAATAAAGATATTTGGAGAAATTCTATTCCAGAAATAGAGGAAAATGGGAAAAAGCTGGTAAATGAGGTAGGTTCATGGTTTTTACCCAAATGAACTACAGGTGGAGTTGGGAAGCCCTAATTCGATTGCTATTTAAGAAACCAGAGGGACATTGCACAATGGTCAAAGCATTTAGAAGGATAGTACATGGTGCTGTTGTGATATTGTCATATTCTTGAAGGAGCTAGTTGAAAGAAGGAGAGAGAGAGAGAGAGAGGAAGAAAGGATAAGGAAGGCTAATGCAACAGGGTTGTTGTAATCACTCTTCTGAATATAGGATTGCGGTTGTGTTCCACTACTCGAAGTGTCGGTGATATTGTGCATTTATTTGTCCATTCTGATGCTTGTTGTGTTGAGTAGATAAGTTACACATTTATACATGTTTGTTACGGATTCTTTCATTAATTGTCATAAGTATATGCTGTTATTGGTTTGCTTCATTCTTTTGTTCAGGAATCATCTTGGAGCCGGTCAGAAGGAGTTCTTCTTACCACACGGAGATCCCCAAGTGAATCTAGAAAGAACGAAAGGTGATCCTTTCTCCATATTCTGTCAATATATGTCAGATAGATGAACATGTGTGTAATAGGTACCTTTTGCAGATAACCTTACGGTCTGTCAGAAGTCCCGGGAAGAATTTCGAGGGTTGTTTTCATCTCATGCATTTTACCCCATAGCAGAACTGGTGAATCTACTGGGGACTATACATTTAGTTCCCGGTTATCCAGACTCCTCTCATATCTCTTCTCTCTTCTATGAGCTTCCCGCTTCTTCATATCCTTCTCTGATCCACCATCTAGTTTGTTGCATCCTCCAAAGTTGCTTTCACTTCAGAAACTGATCCCAAAAGCCCACGTTTTGAGCTCTTTCCCTCACTAATGCAAGTTGTTGGTCTAAACAGAGCTTTATAAAGCTCTTTTACTGTGCACAGGGAGCGTTAGTAGCCAAACTAAAGCTCTGTTTACACATAGACAGAGCGTTAGTGACCCATTTCCATGTTTTTCAAGAGATCTTGTTGACCAAAAGGGGGGGAAATTGTCCCAAGGGCTAAATTAGGATCTGCAACAGTATCATGCTAACAAATTTGGTGTCTTAAACTTTATTTTTTAAGAAAATGCTTTAGTTTTTCTCTCATAAAAGAATTTTTTGTTGAAAGAAAAGCTAATAAACTGTACATTTCCTTCTATCGAAATAGTTGTAGGCTGCTTTGATTTGGTTCAATAGTTGTTAGGGAATATTGAGAAAAGGAACATTCGGTTATGAAAAGTGTTGAATGACTTTAGATGCACTGGAAAATACATGAATATGTGAAATAATACATGTGTAGAATAAGACGTGTTGCATAAGAAATTGAATTTTTTTCAAAGCATAGTTTTGTACAATTTAAGGAGTCGAGAGTCTCATCATATTCATACGTCAACACCCCCCTTCGAAGACAAATAAAAAAGTACACTAAAATTTACACTAAAATCAATCAGATACTCTTTTTTAGAGAAAACCAACATTAGATAGATTAGGACCTTGGGATAAGAGGGTGAGTCAACTACACAACGTTGAAAATCAAACTAGTATCATTAAATAGTGAAAAATACTTTTGCACTCATATTACCCGAACCACTCCACTCACACTCGAGTGAAATATGAGACAACATCAGATTTTAATCAAAGGTAGCCCACCTTCTTTACAACTCCTTTGGGCATTCTATGTAACGGGGGTCCCTTTGGGGATTTCAGAACTGAGTCGGGGACTCAAGTATCTTGCCCACACAACATGCTGTGTACGACTATGTCCCCCCTATTAATGTCTGTGATTTGAGGTATCTCTAGTGGCCAATACTTCTAGGTACTTACCTAAGGTGACTGGGATGGGCTATCCTGGTACCTCAAATGGATGGACCTACTTTGTCTTCATTTTTTGGGAGGGTGCTCGTCTTCACGAGAGTACTTGGCCCCTCAATCTAAGGTTTGGGTGAAGCTCAAAAGTAATCGTAACTGTACATTTGGCCATCCTTCTCTGTTACTCATTAAGAAACTGGGTTTCATCTCCTGTAATTGGTGTTTATCAGACAAGGTAATGTCACTTTGTTTGTTGATTGTCATTTTTAGTGTATTTTTTCTTTTCAAGTACCTTAGTGCCATCATTTTTGAGACTTAAAGAATATCACCTTAAAACTTATCTGATAAAATTTACTAGTCATTGTGGCTACATTCGGCCCTCATCGTCAATCTAGACGGTTGTTAGGACTTCCTCCACTCTCTGTGGAGGATCTTCCGAGATCCACTGACTCGGATTCCTCATCTTTGAGGAATCAGTCTCCTAAATTGCACACAAGATCATTCTGGACGACCGATGATTTTGATTTGCCAGAGGATTTCTTTACGGAACGATTTCTCCCTCATTTTAACACTCCTCTTACAAATTTGTCAGATCCTATTATTGATCCCATCGTACCAGCACTTCACTCTTCACCGGGAGGAACTCTCCTATCTATTCAGTTGACACCTCAAGGGTTGTGGAATTATAGAGACACTGTGAGTCCTCTACCACTTCCCCAGTCAACGGTCATCACAACACTCGAAATGTGGAACCTCGCAATTGTTCCAGGTACTACAACTCACATAACACCCTCTCTCAACAGAACCCAGTAGATGCCAGGTTCCACTCCTATGGTGCACCAAAGCATATCTTCGACTAGTGCCACTTATAGTGCTCCATATAACACTCAATGTGGCACTATGGGTGTAGTTCCAGTTTACCAACACTAAGGTCGGCCGCTAATGTATGGTTCTAACCCACATATTCAGATATCTGGGGCAGTTCCCAATATGCACATGGTGACAGGGAATGTCACAATTCCCCCACCGTTGTCAGGCATGCATGGAAAGTCACTAATTGACGTGAATTTTCCTTCTATCAATCAAATACATATGTTCAATTCAGTGTCGATTGGGAATCCACAAGAGATTCCAACCCAAACCATGGGGGCACCCTACTCACAAGCTCAGATGAGTCAAGGGGACACCACTTATACTGGGGGCAACTTCATACCCCAGTATCAAAATCCTCATGGTAATCCACTTTACAACACTGCACCAGAAAGCAACTGCTACACCATGCAACCCACATACACCATGGGGAACCAAACGATGGGAGGAGCGCAGAGCTCCTCTGGTCATCCATCTTTACAATGGTCCAAATCGGGGGCACCCAACAATTTTCCTTTTTTGGCAACATTGGATATCCCCAACTTATACAAGTTGACAAATGACCCCATCTACCATAACCTACAATGGCCACTGATCCCGCATAAAATACCGACGAACACTCCTAAGTTCGACGAAAAACAAGGGAAGGATCTGGGCACTCACGTCACTACCTACCATCTATGGTGTGTTTCTAACTCTATGGTGGATGACAGTGTTTGGTTGCATCTTTTTCCCTGTACCCTCACTAGCAATGCTGCAAAGTGGTATATTGAGTTACCATGTGCGTCATGGAATACCTTTGATGCTTTAGCGATGGAGTGCCTAAAGACCTTTCGGATACCTATCCGTTATGAGACAGGGATGGAGCTCCTTACTTCGTTTCATCAGGATACCTCCACCCACATCTCTAATCATATCCATGAATGGAGATGTAGGCAGAGGTTAGTTAAAGCCCCCATCCCTGATTTTCTCTTAACAGACTGGTTTTGTAAGTCGCAACTCCCACAAATCACTAGAGATGTTGCCCTAGGTGGTGTAGTCACAGAGGACCAATCCATACGTCATGCCCAACATTTAGATTTGATCTATTCGTAGTCTGGCACTCTCTATGACATTATCCCCTATGCTCCCAGTAGCCCCAATCCTCCCACAACTCAGTGCCCTAGAGTGCATGCTGACAGGATCGTCGACGCAACCTCCATGAGCACTATAAAAGAACTCAATGGGTCCGTTGCCAAGTTGCTAGTGGATCCCTCTACCAAAACGACTACTCTTCCTGCCACTATGATTAACTCTATGCAGTCTACACAAAAATCCAATAGCAAGAACAAGAAGAAACAGAACAAGACCTCTCCTTCTGAGGAGCAATCATATAAGCAACCCAACCCGAAACAGAAGGCTCCTATGCCTACTGATACGGAAAAGGATAAAGGGACCAACTATTTGTGCAAACTTTGTCTTGAATATCACGTAACTTGGCGTTGTCCGCGTCTTCAAGAATGCATGGATTAACTTACCAGGAAATATTATGGTAAGACACTTGTGGTCCTTAGAAATCCTTTTCCTAATCAACAATAGCAACAGCTAATTTCCAACCAACCACCACCCATGTTAAGGGGCAATGATGGTTCGCGACAACCTTCAGCTGGTGAAGGAAGTTCTATCATTTACACATTTGAAATGGTAGAGCTAACAACCATAGCCAAATCGTACGAAGCTCCTATCGATCCAGCAACAGAATTAGATGATTTTGTGCATGTTCGGCGTCAACTCATTTTATCACATGTACCGATCTATGCTATTCGGTGAAGCAGGAATTAAGACCTTGGGTAGAGGCTTGCATCATTCAGCCTTGTTTCCTCTCCCAAGCCGTGATATTGTTCTTTGGAGACAAACATTTCAAGATAATATGTTATGACACTAGATCTTCCTTGTGCCATATTGGCGGTCAGCATTGTTATATCTCTGAGGAGAAAGGTACTCTGACATAGCTACTGAGCATGGGAATGCCCAACTCAGGACATGATTTTAGCAGTTCATATATATGTGCTTTTATTGTATGAAGTTTTCCCTATCACCCGAAACTTCTCTTTCTCTATACGATGATTTTGATAGGAAACTACAACATTTTCATAAAGTATTTCGGCCAATGTCTCTACCTCTAATCTCATAGTTTAGGGGGCCTCTGTTATAGAACAAATTGACCTCCTAATCAACTCAGAGGAGAAAGACAAGATGACTGAAAGAATGACCACAGTTGCAGGCCCATAATCCACACTAATGCTCTCTATACACTGATAACCTGCTTTACAAAGCTTGTTTACAAGCATAAAGGAGCGTTAGTCAACCTACTATCTCATGTTGTTAGACCAGGGGGAGCATTAGTGAACTTTAGTGATTCTTAAGTGGTTATGCCAATGAATTTGCCATTAAATATCTAGATATTATTTCTCTAAAAATGCCCAAGAAAAGTAGGGAAACTCCAAAAATCAAGATATTTGGAGAAATTCTATTACGGAAACAGAGGCAAATGGGAAAAAGCTGGTAAACGAGGCAGGTTTATGGTTTTTACCCAAATTAACTACAAGTGGAGTTGGGAAGCCCTAATTTGATTGCTATTTAAGCAACCAAAGGGCCATTGCACAATGGTCAGAGCATTTAGAAGGATAGTACATGGTGTTGTTATGATATTGTCATATTCTTGAAGGAGCTAGCTGAAAGAAGGAGAGAGAGAGAATGAAGGGATATAGAAGGATGATGCAACAGGGTTGTTGTAATCACTCTTCTAAATATAGGACTGCGGTTGTGTTCCACTACTCGAAGTGTCGATGATATTGTGCATTTATTTGTCCATTTTGATGCTTGTTGTGTTGAGTAGATAAGTTACACATTTATACATGTTTGTTATGGATTCTTTCATTAATTTTCATAAGTATATGTTGTGATTGTTTTGCTTCGTTGTTTTATGCAGGAATTGTCTTGGAGCCAGTTAGAAGGAGTTCTTCTTACCGCACGGAGATCCCCAAGCAAATCTAGAAAGAACCAAATGTGATCCTTTCTCCATATCCTATCAATATATGTCAGATAGATGAACATGTGTGTAACAGGTACCTTTTGTAGATAACCTTACGGTCTGTTAGAAGTCTTGGGAAGACTTTTGAGGGTAGTTTTCATCCTGTACATTTTACCCCATAGCAGTTTCTCTTACTATTTCAATTTTTTGTGTATTTTTCAATCTTATTGATCCGTTGATAAAAATAACATAGACACGCCCCAGCACATGGGTCTGTAATACCTTCATTAATTAACTGAGATCATTCACAAGTGATTTTCAGATCAAGTGGTATCAGAGCTCCTAGGTTTTTTAAGGTTAGACAAGCTTGTGCTAGATTTTTTTGTTGAATGCTAACTAGATCAAAGCTTAAATTAGGAGAAGGAGAGTTGGTTGAAACTAACCCAGACATTAGAAGGGTCTATCCTTAGAAGAAAATGTCAGAGGAAAGTCCCTTGGTGCCAGACCATCAATTCATAGATAGTTTCCTGGCCACGAGGTCCATGGTAGAGGAAACGTGTAATGACTTTAGGAAACATAAAGATGAAGATTCATCAGGCTCCAAGCAAGATAAAGGAGAAGAAGAATCTCTCCACTATGACCACTCAAAAGGGAAAAGGAAAGACGAAAGCTTTCTCACACCTCCTAATAGCCTTGAACATAAAAAGAAGACATCTTTGATTAAATTAGAAGTTAAATTTGATTTACCCATATATGATGGAGAGTTGAAAGCAGAGAAGCTGGATAATTGGATCAAACAAATTGATGTTTATTGCAGAGTGTAGAGTATCAACTCAGACAAGAGTAAGATTCAGCTGGCTAGCCTACGCCTCGGAGGCACTGTCTTGGTATGGCGGGAAGGCAGGACGCAAGCTGACATGAAGAAACATGGTAAGATTCTTTCTGTCTAGAGTGCATTTGTTTCTGCAATAAAAAAATAGTTCTATCCACTAGCTTACATGCAGCAAGCCATGATGAGTTGGCAAACTCTTCGCCAATTGAAAGGGAAAATTGTAGATGGTTACACTCAAGAATCTAGGAAGAGAGCTTTGATTCTAGGAATTTCATTCAACTCACCTGAGACTCTACTAAAGTACATAGGAGGTCTACACAGCTACATGAGGCACACTATCCTCATGCTTAATCCCACTAGTATAGATGAGGTATACATTCAAGCTACACATCTAGAAGCTAGAGGAAAGAATGGGAACCCAGAAGTTGGTGGATCATCTAAACCCATTGCAAGCAAGAATAAGGAGAAAAGAAAACAGAAATGGAAAGAAAGGAATGCCAATACTGTAAAAAAGACAAAGTCTTCATGCACTCACTGTAAAAAGGATGGGCATGATGATGAGCACTGTTGGATTCTACATCTGGAGCTGAGACCTAAGAAGTTCGAGGACAAGAAGAAGAATACTGCTGCAACCATTGAGAAAGATTTGGGGTCAGACTCATGAGATGAAACAACCTTTGCAACCATAGCTATAAGAGGTAAAAATTCTGAAGCATCTACTAGTAATTCTGCATAATTTATTAATGATGAAGAAAATGAGAGAAAAAGGCATGAGCTTTTCCATATTCAAGTTGTTTCCAAACATCAAAAGATTGATACTTTGTTTGATAGTGGCTCACAAGTAAATTTAATTTCTAGAGCAATTGCAAAGAAGTTGGGATTATTGACTACACCTCACAAGAAACCATACCCATTAGGTTGGTTAAGTGATAAAGCATAACTACAAGTGACTAGACAATATAAACTTAAGTTTATTTTGAGTCAACATTTGTAGATGAGGTTGAGTTAGATATAATTCCTCTAGATATATGTGGAATTTTTTTAGGAAGTCCTTACTTGTATGATAGAAAAGCTATTTTCTATAGAGCTGAGAACAAGTATCTACTCATTAAAGATGCAATCGAATACTTTGTAAGAGCTCATAAGCTCAAGAAGAATTATACTCTCATAAAATCAGGGCAGATGAAATGAATTGTAAATTCATGCAAACATTTTTTACTGATGGTTGTAAAGGAAAAGAAACCTGATAAAACCAATGTATTTGAGGGTTGTGATGCTAAACGACAAGCTGATTTAGAAAAAGTTGTTTTAGAGTATGATGTCTTGTTTCAAGAACCTAAAGGTCTGCCACCCAAAAAGGAAATAGTGCATGACATTAATTTGCAACAAGATGCTCCATTGCCTAACATTGGGATGTACAGGTTGTCTGCTTTAGAGAATGCAGAAATCAAGAAGCAGGTGTAGGCGTTGCTCGAGAAGGGGTTCATCAGACCTAGCACATCACCATGTGGGTCACCAATCCTTTTGGTGAAAAAGAAAGATGGCTCGTGGAGAATGTGCATTGATTACCAAGCAGTGAATAAGATAACAATCAAAAATCGTTATCCCCTTCCTCACATAGATGATCTACTAGATCAGTTAAAGGAAGCTGTTTATTTTTCCAAGTTAGACTTGCATACTGGATATCATCAAGTCAGAGTTGCAGAACAAGATGCATGGAAGATTGCTTTCAAAACAAAGCATGGATTGTATGAGTGGATAGTTATGCCTTTTGGCTTAAGTAACGCTCCTGCTACTTTCGTGAGAATAATGAATGATGTACTCAGACCTTTTCTTGATGATTTTGTTATTGTATATCTGGATGACATTCTTATATTTAACAAAATGTGGGAAGAACATTTAAAGCATGTTAAGTAGACATTAGACATTTTAAAAAGAGAAAAACTTTATGTTAAACTCTCAAAATGTGAATTTGGCAAAACATCCTTGAATTATTTGGGACATATAGTAAGGGGTGGTGAATTGAAGATAGATCCTTTTAAAGTTGCAGTCATTATAGACTAGTCTAAACCCAAATCTGCTACAGAAGTGAGAAGCTTCTTAGGAGCAACACAATATTGGAGAAAGTTCATTTCTAACTTTTCCTTAATTGCAGGTCCCTTACATGATTTTATAGGATTGAACAAGGTGTTTCACTGGGGAGGAAAACAACAGAAAGCCTTCGGCACCTTGAAAGAAAAGATTAGTACAGCACTAGTACTAGCACTTCCAGATCTTCAAAGACCATTTGAGATCCAAACAAATGCCAATGACTATGCCATCGGAGCAGTGTTGTTACAGCACGATAAACCCATATGTTATCATTCTGAGACATTTAATTCTGTAGTAGTTAACTATCCAACATATGATAAAGAACTGTATGGATTAGTACAGAGTGTGAAAAAGTGGAAACATTACTTAATGGGCAAAGAGACAGTCATACATACTGGTCATCAACCACTTCAATATCTACACTCCCAAACTAAGTTGTAGCAATAAAAACACTATAGGTGGATGGGTTTTCTACAATAGTTTCATTTAGTCATCAGATATAAAAAGGGCAAACACAATAAAGTTGCAGTTATGTTGTTTAGACCTATTACAAATGCATCTACTATACTTAAGCATAATTCAATACTGCATGAGAGCTACATTGAACAATATGTTGAAGATGTAGATTTCAAAGATGTATATGCAAATTTAAGTCAAGGCAAACGAGTAGAAGAATTAGATTATCACATTAAGGACCAACTTTTGTATCATTGTGGGAATCTATGCATTCCACAAACTGAAAGAGTAAAGATAATTTAGGAAGCACACACTTCTCTAATATTAGGTCACTTTGGGGTAAGTAAAACGGTTGCACAACTGCAAAGATTTTGTTATTGGCAAAAAATGAATGAGACAGTTTCTAGATATGTAAGAGGGTGTACCATGTGTGCTAGAAGCAAGCCCAACAATAGAAAACTAGGCTTGTACACTCCATTACAAGTTCCTTCTCATCCTTGGGAAAGTATTTCCATGGACTTTGTTGGAGGACTACCCAAATCTAGGAAATGTTGGGTTGTGTTATATTCTTTCCACAACTAACCTACGTAGTAAACCGGGGGGTTAGAGGGGGGGTGGAGCCGCCCCTTCGCCGCGCTGATTGCGCAGCGGGGGGGTCACAATGGGGGCGGCAGCCCCCCCTATCCGGGGGGTTTGAGGGGGGTGGAGCCCCCCTCTACGGGGTTCGGGGGAGCGCCCCGAAAAAAAAATAAAAATTGGACCCTATATTAGGTTGGGCGAACCTACCTATGGTTTTTCGGTCCATAGTTTTGGATGCGATGGTTTTCGGTCCATGGTATTGTATGCTTCGGCATGTATAAATATGTATTGTAACATTGAAAGGAATATAATGAAAAAATCAAGCTGGAAGTCTCGGTTTTGAGATCCAGTGGGAATTCTCTGTGTATATGTGTTTTATGTGTTATGCTCTCGCATTTTTATTTTTCCTGTGATTTAGAATTCGTATGCAGGTAATTTCTGTACGGGGTTAAAACCTACATTTGGTATCAGAGCTGTTTTGGCTTCAAGGGGACGCCTTTGTTGCAAAGGGGTTTCACTCGGGCCGGTGGTAGACCCTGTTCAGTGGGAGATCTGCGAGATCAATTCTAGTGGTGAAAGAAGATGGCGAGCAGCGGAAAGATAGAGATTGGGAAGTTCAATGGTCAGAGTTTTGAGTTGTGGAAACTCAAGATGGAGGATCTGTTGGTGGATAAAGATCAGTGGATCGTGGTAGATCTGATTACTAAACCAATGGGAGTGACCAATGAAGAATGGAAGAAGTTGGATCGGAAGGCAAAGAGAACAATATGATTGTGTGTCTCAGATTCAGTATTGTTGAATGTATCAGGGGAAGCTACGACGAAGGATTTATGGGACAAGTTAGGGACTTTGTACCAATCTAAGTCTCTGGTGAATAAACTCTTCCTATAGAAAAAGTTGTATAACCTGAGGATGAAAGATGGAGACTCGGTGACAGAGCATCTAAATGCGTTTAATACTATGGTAAGTCAATTATTATCTGTTGATATTAAAATTTCAGATGAAGATAAGTACATCAGTTTGTTGTGTTCTCTACCAGGCTCGTGGGATAGCCTAGTTATTGCAATAGGTAGCAATGCAACTGCTTTGCAGTTTGATGAAATAGTCTCATCCTTGCTGACAGAGGAGATGAGACAGAAAAATATGGACAACCAAAATGGTGATGCCTTGTCTATACGAGAACGGTCCCAGAACAGAAACAAAAATAAGTCATTGAGTGGGAGATATAAATCTAGAGGGAGATCTAAATCTCCAGGAAAACCTACAAAGTTGGTGTGCTGGAAATGCAGAAAGGAAGGGCACTTCAGAAGGGAGTCTAAATCTAAAGCTCCTGATAAAGGAAAGGGATCTGATGATTCTCCTTCTGCAGAGGCGAAAACCACCTCAAATGAAGGTAGGGATGTGTACTTGGCTTCTTCAAGTACACATGTAGATCATGAGGCATGGTTGATTGACTCAGGTGCATCCTTTCACTTCACTCCCCATAGAGAGTGGTTCTGCGAGTATGAGAATACGATGGTGGTGTCTTCTTAGGGATGATAGGAAAGGCTAGAATATGGATCCGCGGAAACTTTAAGTTTGAGTTGCAAGGTTGGAAGGGTATGAAACTTCCGGGTGTTCTGTCTAATTACTGTTGGAATGAATCTGATTTCTGTAAGCAAGTTGGGATGATGCAGGTGTAAGAAGACAGTGTCGAAAGGATAGTGCAGATGGTTCGAGGAACACTGGTCATTAGAGCGGGGAGTTCGGATTGGAACTCTGTACAAGCTGCAAGGTAGCACTGTTGTTGATCGGTGCAATAGTTCTATGGTTCCTGAAAATGGAGCAGAAAAATCTAGTGGTCTCTGGAGAGAAGACCATGCTGTGGCATCAAAGGCTTGGACATATTGGAGAGAAGGGCCTTCGAATACTTCATGGTAAAGGTATGGTAGAAGGTATGAGTAATAGCTCTCTGGATTTTGATTTCTGTGAAAATTGTGTATATGGGAAGCAGAATCGGGTGAGTTTCCCCGCTGGTGGTAAGAG
>APFE030232495.1:14243-27711 GCA_000404065.3 Pinus taeda | reverse complement strand
TATATTTATTTTATATTCTATTGTAATTTTGTGAACTAATTTTTATATATTATTTATTTCAACAATATTTATTTCTTTTTTTACCATATTTGTCTTTTTTATACATATATAAATATTTTTTTGGCATGATATAATATTGTATTAATTATTTTACCCAAACTTACCTTATTATTTTACAGCATTCCCTCTGAAATCAACTTTCCTAAATGCCACTTTGCATTGCATTACTCTATTGTTAGACACTTATACCGTCCTCTCCCATGGGATGGTGCCATAACTTCTCACGTGCGGATGATGCTATAACCATTTCATGAGTCTGGATGGATGAAGCGATAACGTCTCACACATAATTACCTGTCTCATACTCAGACTCTAGTGTCCATAACCTTCTCTTTTATTCGGTTTGGCATTGATATATGACAGTGATCATAAAAATTTAGTACTAGAGGCCGAGGCCACTGTCTGATTGCATTTTCTGCAACGGAGAGTTTAGTTCTATAACACAAATGAGTAGCATACATCCTCTAGGAAATGCAGTGGGAGATCCAAAAAAAACTACCAAGAACGAAAAAGAGATTTCTACAAAAGAAAATTCCAATGCCCAATCTTCGATCGAGTAGGTGGTTGTCACTGTACCTACAGCTGACCATCCAAGCATTCCGGTCCTAAATTTCACAATGTGGGTTCCCAAAATTATTTCTTGCGTTCTACTCTCGCTTCTAAATCAGTTCTTTCTGTTGGGAATTTCTGATAATTCCAAACAACAATGAACAGAAAATAATGCTCTGTTTTTTAACATAGGGAAGCGAAAATTGTTTTCTGAAGAACAGAGTTTCACATATGCACAAAGAACTTGTATTCATTAATAAAACTACTGCTACAAAAAAAATCTTCCTCTAACGGAGGGATTACAACCAGAGATTGCTTCAGATGCAGTTCCAAAAACAATTTCACTCTGTCTCAGAACTGTTGTACGTAAAAATCTTTTTCATTTACACTGCTAGATTACATTACAAAAACTGACTCTACTGGAAAAATTAACAATGATGTGTAAGTTTTCACACTCTTAATCACATGCTCCCCTTCGTTTTCTCAACGAGCAACAACAAAAGTACATACTTCAC
Organism: Pinus taeda; assembly: GCA_000404065.3. Classification (NCBI taxonomy): domain Eukaryota; kingdom Viridiplantae; phylum Streptophyta; class Pinopsida; order Pinales; family Pinaceae; genus Pinus; species Pinus taeda. The sequence goes on along the minus strand of APFE030232495.1, from coordinate 26,587 downwards.
GCTGTTGCATATGTTACATTGCAATTTTTAACAAAAAAACAATACATTCCTTTTTACTTGTGCCGTAAAAACAACAACTACACCAGTGAATTAAAAAATAATAAAATTAAAATCTTACCAATGTTTACCAACTGGAGTAAATTTCATTAATTACATTACTGAAACGCTGACCGTCAATGAAAACTTTCACTTCACATCAAATCCATGGTGCAAGCTTATACATCAACCATTGATTCAATCGAACTGCTGACAGACGATATCGCACGGCTCTACTTACCGATCTTTATGCTCTAGGGAAAAAACTGTTTTGCAAAACTGTTGTGGCCACGTGCCTACTATTGATTGTGATCGCTGCCTCTAGAGAAAAAACCACCAACTAGTGAAGAGAGGTGCGGGGAGGACTGGCGGTTTTCAGGAATAAATAATGCGGCAGTGGAAATTACCATCTCAACACTTCCTTTTAATTCCAATTGTTGGATTATTAGTCATACCCAGACATTTCCTCAAAAACTCAAAACTTTTCTATCCCAATGGTTTGGTCAGAATATCTGCAACCTGCTCCTGAGTTCTGCAGTGTACTAAAACAATTTCTCCATTGTTTACCATTTCCCTGATGTAATGAAACTTTGGGTCAATGTGTTTCATTCTCTTATGAAACACAGAATTCTTGGATAATGCAATAGCTGAGCTATTGTCACAAAAATCACAGTTCCTTTTATTTGCTCTTGGCATAAGCTCCTTAACATCCTTCTCATTCAAATTGCTTGACATGCTCTTGCTGTAGCTGTCACATATTCTGCCTCTGCTGTAGACAACGCTACAATAGACTATTTTTTAGAAGCCCATGAACTGGCTCCTGAACCCATGTGAAAAACATAACTGAATGTGCTTTTCTCATCATCTACACTTCCATCCCAATCACTATCAGTGTATCCAATTAAATCTGAACATACTAAAGCAGTATAAAAATGCCAAACATTTTAGTACCTTTAACATACCTCAGAATCCTTTTTGTTGCCTGCCAATGTGCTTCTTTTGGCCTCTCCATGACTCTGGAAATCAAACTAACAACATGCATTATATCCAGCCTAGTTGCAGCCAAATACATGAGGCTGCCAACTATGCTCTTGTACAAACTAGCATCAAAATCCTTGTTGTTGTCCTCTTTGCTGAGTTTTAATCCCATCACTGTGGGAGTGATTGCTGCTTTGCTCTCCTGCATATTAAATCTTTCCAACACTTCATTAACATATTTTGCTTCTGAGATAAAAATCCCATTTCCATTTTGTTCTACTTCTATTCCTAAGAAGTATCTCAGCAAACCCATGTCAGTCATTTCAAATTCTTCTTTCATGACTGTTTTGAAATTTTCAATAAGATAATCATCATTACCTACGAAAATAACATCATCAACATATAACACAACAATTAGTATTTTACCATCCTTTTCTTTGATGTAGAGGGTGGGTTCTCCCTCACACTTTTCAAATCCCTTTTCTAGTAGATAGGAATCTATCCTACTGTACCACGCTCTTGGTGCTTGCTTCAACCCATAAAGAGTTTTCTTCAATCTGCACACTTTGTGCTCTTGGCCTTTCTTTTCATAGCCTAGAGGTTGTTCAATGTAAACCTCTTCCATTAATACTCCATTTAGGAATGCTGACTTCACATCCATTTGGTAAACTTTCCACTTGTTTAGTGCTGCTATGGACAACATTGCTCTCACAGTTTCCATTCTAGCAACCGGTGCGAAAGTTTCCTCATAGTCTCTCCCATATTGTTGCTTACATCCTTTGACAACAAGTCTTGCCTTGTGTCTTTCTATTTTGCCTTCAGCATTACTCTCGGTCTTGCCGACCCATTTAACTCCAATGAATTCTTTTCCTTTTGGTAGTTCAACTAAATCCCATGTCTTGTTTCTTTCTATTGCATTGATCTCCTCATCCATGGCTTCCATCCATTTCCTATCCTTAATTGCTTCTTTGAAATGAACAGGGTCATCAACATGACAATATAAAGCAAACAAAGAATTCATACCTTCATTTGTTGCATCTTGTTCATAAATGTCACTTAAAGTTCTGAACTTCTTACCTCTTTCATTTGGTCTAAGAGTGCTTGAAGAAGCACTTGAATTTCCTCCTTGTGGTGTGCTTGGAGAAGCACTTTCATTTCTCCTCAAGGGTGTCTGTCGCTGCCCTTGTGTTGGTGCTATTGCTTGGGGATGTATTTCAGCCTTCTCCTCATCATCTTCATCATGTGACAAGGAGTTTTTAACATTCACTGTTTTCTCTATGCTTCCATCCCAAGCTTCCTTTTCAATGAACTAAACATCTCTACTCACAATAAGCATCTTGGTGGATGTGTTATACCACCTATAAGCTTTGGATTCCTCACTGTATACAATGAGAATACATTTCTCCCCTTTGCTATCCAACTTCTTCCTTAGTTGATCTGGAATGTGTGCATAAGCCACACATCCAAAAACTTTCATGTGGGTGGCTCCTTTCTTTATCCCACTCCATGCTTCTTCCGGCACTCTGTTCATGATGACTTTTGTAGGGCATCTATTCAAAATGTACGTTTCACAATGTACAGCTTCATCCCAATAATCATTTGGAAAATGCTTTGCCTTTAACATGCTCCTCGCCATATCCATGATTGTCCTATTCTTCCTTTTGGCAACTCCATTTTGCTGTGGAGTGTACCTAGTGGTAAACTGCTTATGGATTCCATTTTCTCTACAAAAACGTAGAAATTCTTTGGAGATATACTCACCTCCTCTATCAGTCCTTAGAACTTTGATATGCAAACCACTTTGGTTTTCTACAAGTGCTTTGAAATTGCAAAATCTTTCAAACACCTCACTTTTGTTCTTTAGAAAATAAACCCAAGTTTTTCTAGTAAAATCATCAATAAATGTTAGTATATAGTGGCTGCTTGCAAGTGATGGAGTTTGCATTGGTCCACATAAATCTAAATGGACAATCTCTAAGGGTGCTTTTGCCATTATGCTTTCCCCTGATGGAAAATTTTCTTTGTGTTGTTTCCCCAAGAGACAACCTTCACGAAGGTTGTCTGGTTTCTCTATCAATGGTAATCCTCTTACCATTCCTTTTCTATTCAACAAGTTAAGACCTCCAAAGTTGAGATGTCCAAATCTCAAGTGCCAGAACCAATTTTCATCTTTTGGTTCGCTTTGGAAAGCCTCTTGTATCATTGCTTCTATTTCTTCTCCATTTTTTATATCTGCTTTCATTCTGAGAGGGAAAATCCTGTTCCTTGTCATCTTGACTTCAACAATACATCATTTGGTGGGTGTTTTATCCATGATGGTGCATACATCATTCACAAAGAAAACATTATAACCCTTTTGAGTAAGTTTTCCAATACTTAAGAGGTTACATTTCATTCCAGGAACATAATAAACATTTGCTATGGTTTTCTTTTGACATTTCCTTCTCCTTTTCCCATAACAGAAACTTTACTATCAGTCCCTAGTGTGACTTGTGACTTTACACTCTGATCTAACTTAGAAAACAGGGCTATGTTTCCTATCATATGGTTACTGCAACCGGAGTCTAGAAATCATATATCTTCACTCTTTGCTTCAGCCATATTACAAGCTAGAAACAAATTATCTTGGCTGATATTTTCTCTAGTGAAATTTGCACAAGTTCTATTATTCATATCATGCTGCTTCTTCCTACATTCATTTGCATAATGCCCATATTTTTTACAATAGTGACATTGGACACTGGATTTATCATACCTTAGTCCTTGAGCATGATGTTGTCCACTTTGTTGGTTGTTGTCTTGGACTTGGTTATGATTTGGATTGTTGCCTCTTCCTTGAGCATTTGCTGGACTGTTTCTTCCACCTCTGTTTTGGCTTCTGCCTCTTCCTCTCTTGTTTCCTCTACCTTGACCTCTTCCTCTTCCAAAGAACATCTCGGTATTAAAGGCATGCTCTAGAGATGAGTTTTCATTTCTACTCAATCTTTGCTCATGTGTTATCAGTGATGCATGTAGTTCATCAACTGAGAATTTTGTGAGATCCTTTGTCTCTTCTATGGTGGTGACAATCACATTGAACCTTGAGGGTAGGATCCTCAATAGTTTCTCCACAATCCTCCTTTCTTCAAGAATCTCTCCACGAGACCTTCTCTGTGTGACCAGACCAATCACATGTGTAAATAATGAGTCAATATTATCTGACTCCTTCATGCAGAGATTCTCAAAATCTCTCACCATGAACTATAGTTTTGTTGTCTTCACTTTCTCCATGCCTTGATAGGCTATCTTGAGAGTTTTTCATGCTTCTTTGGATGTCTTGGCTACTGCTATCCTTGGAAACACACTCTCATGCACTGCTTGATACAAGAAGTAGAGGGCTTTAGAATCCTTCTTCTTATAGCTCTTCAACAGTTCTTTCTTTGCCTGAGTCAAATTATTAAACTCATATTCATCTGTTGGTTCTTCAAAACCATCCTCAACAAATTCCCATAAGTCTTGGAAAGCAAACAAAGCTCTCATAGTTATTGCCCAATAGTCATAGGTTTTCCCATTAAATTATGGGAGTTGGGTATTACATATATCCATGCTAGTGCTGGCACCAACCATTCTTGCACTCTTAACTATGCTTCAAAATACTTGAATGTGTATTTAAAATAACTGACTATCCTCAACAGTAACACAAAAACTAACTTGAGAAATACCTTGGATTCTTTCTTGACTGAGTCTTCACTCTACTGGAGAAGCTGCTGCAGCAATAAATCCTTCCTTCAGCTTCTTTGACACCTTCAAAGAGCCTAGACAAGCTTTGATACCATTTTGGGAATTTCTGATAATTCCAAACAACAATGGACAGAGAATAATGCTCTATTTTTTAACACAGGGAAGCTAAAATTGTTTTATGAAGAACAGAGTTTCACATATGCACAGAGAACTTGTATTCATTAATAAAATTGTTGTTATAAAAAGGAAGATCTTCCTCTAACAGAGGGATTACAACCAGAGACTGCTTCACATGCAGTTCCAAAAACAATTTCACTCTGTCTCAGCACTGTTGTGCGGAAAAATCTTTTTCATTTACGCTGCTAGATTGCATTACAAAAACTCTGTCTCTGCTCGAAAAATTAACATTGTTGTGTAAGTTTTTCACACACTTACTCACGCGTTGTTGCGTGCTCCCCTTTGTTTTCTCAACGAACAACAATAGAATTACATACTTCACACTATTGCGTATGTTACATTGCAAGTTTTAACAAAAAACAATACATTCATTTTTACTTGTGCTGTAAAAACAACAACTACACCCGTGAATTAAAAAATAATAAAATTAAAATCTTACCAATGTTTACCAATCGGAGTAAATTTCATTAATTACATTACTGAAACACTGATCGTCAATAAAAACTTTCACTTCACGTCAAATCCATGGTGCAGGCTTGTACACCAACCGTTGATTCAATCGAACGGCTGACAGACGATATCACAGGGCTCTACTTACCGATCTTTATGCTCTGGGGAAAAACTGTTTTGCAAAACTATTGTGGCCACGTGTCTTCTGTTGATTGTGATCGCTGCCTCCAGAGAAAAACCACCAACTCGTGAAAAGTGGCGCAGGGAAGACCGGCGGTTTTCTAGAATAAATAACGTGGCAGTGGAAATTACCATTTCAACACTTTCAGTACAGAAGGGAACCCCTCTCGATTAGTTCAATCGATGCTCAGATTGCAGTCGTCCCTTTTGGCCCACTAGTGTGAGCAACCATAACCAACAAAAATTTCTTTACAGGCAGCAAATGGGAGTTCTCACTGAATCCATGGCCATTCAATACAAAGGAGCATGCTCTTATCACAATCTTTGTGAATGCAGGGGCAGCAGGTGTATATGCAATTTACATTGTCAATGGTCTCAAAATTTTCTACAAGAAGAACCTAAGCTTTTTCATTTCTTTACTCATTGCCATCACAACCCAATCGATGCTCAAATTGTAGTCCTCCCTCTTGGCCCACTAATGTCAGCAACCATAACCAATAAAAATTTCTTTGCAGAAGCAAATGGGAGTTCTCACTGAATCAATGGCCATTCAATAAAAAGGAGCATGCACTCATCACAATCTTTGTGAATGCAGGGGCAGCAAGTGTATATGCAATTTTCATTGTCAATTGTGTCAAAATTTTCTACAAGAAGAACCAGAATTTTTTCGTTTCTTTACTCATTGTCATGACAACCTAGGTTAGGTTTTGACCGTTTTTTGCTGAAATTTTCTTCGAAGTTTCATTAAATTCCGTGATGTTTGTTTTCTGCAATATTTCTTACTATTTTAGATATGCAGATGTTGAGGTATGGATGGGCGGGGGTCTTCCAAAAATATCTAGTGGAACCTGCTACCATGTGGTGGCTTGCAAACCTTCTTCACGTTTCTCTTTTTAGGCAAGGGCTCTCATTTCATATGATTAGATAAACTGAATTCCTTTTACATGTAGGGTTTTTGAGATGTTTGAAGAGTTTTGTGTGATTTCTTATAAGCGTTATTCTATTTCAATTGCTTTCATTGCAGAGCTCTTCATGAGAATGAGGAGAGGCCCAAAGGAGCCCGAAACCAATTTTTCATGATATCCCTTTCATGTAGTTTTGCCTATTATTTAATCCTTCGTTATCTGTTTCCCATGGTGACATCAGTGTTATGGATCTATTGGGCCTTTCCAAATTATGTCCTTGCACAACAATTGGGTTCAGGAATATAAGACCTTGGCATTAACAGCCTAGGGATAGATTGGTCCACCATTTCCTTTTACCTCGGAAGCCTTTTGGCTACTCATCGGTTTTCAATAGCCAACAGGGCTGTCGAATTTGTGCTTGTAATGTATGTGATAACACCATTAACATACTCGCTCAACTTGTATCACGCAAAATCATTCCCAATCTTTTCCATTCAATTCCACTGGCCAACCTTACAACGATTATGGAATCGCTCATTCTATTGTTGTTCCAGGAATTTATTTGTTCTTTGTGCAGATTTCTTGATTTAGAAAGCTTTTAGGTCTGGTATTCCTATATGATTTTTCTGTTGTACTTAAATTTATTAAAATTTATTTATATTACATAGGGTCAAGCTTAATTAAACACTAGGAGAGAACTCGTTACACTGATTGCGATGGAAGCAAAATGCTCTCGTGGCGTAAAGGAATATAACAAAGGTGATCTGTATGAGTGCGAGTAACTAAAGTTTATTTTGGATAAATATATGAAAATTATTGGTTAGTATATCAGGAGGTTATTTTAACATGCTATCAAGGAAAATATATTATCTATATGTTTTTCCATGCTTCAACTAAAGTTTATTTTGGGCAAGTATATGAAAATTACTAGTTAATATGTCAGGAGGTTATTTTAACATGCTCTCAAGAAAAATATATATCTATATGCTTTTCCATGTTTTGTGACAAACATGCATACTGTTTTAAGTTAATGTAAAATAACATGATTATGCCAGCAAATGCCATGTGTTTTGACATTTTTTTCCCTCACTGTGAGATTCCTAGATATTCCACAAATATTTCAAAATCTACAAATACATATATGCACTTAAGTCAATGCAGATATTGAAACTACAGATACTCAATGAGGTTGCGCTAAATACTGGATGCGGGTTAGTCCTGCTGTGGTGGCTCAATGGTGTGGTGGGGAGTTTGGTCCAACCTATGGGTGGCCTAATCCTGGTCTGAAATTTAGTTTTTTCTTTTGAAAAATAGAAAGAATATTTTGGAAATTTGATAGACACGAGCATTTTAGAAATCTGAAATATATCCTGGTTTCAAATTTAGTTTTTTCTGTCGAAAAATAAAAAGAGTATTTTGGAAATTTAGTTTTTTTTTTGAAAAATAAAAAGAGTATTTTGGAAATTCAATAGACAGGAGCACTTTAGAAATCGGAAATATTTTGGAAATTTGATAGACAGAAACATTTTAGAAATTTGATAAGCTTCAATCTTCAGTGTGAAATTTTCAGCATATTCAAATAGTCAAAAACTGCTTCAATCTTGTCTATTAGATTGTAAAATTTTCAGAATATTTAAATAGTCAAGCTTCAATCTTATCTATCATATTTCCCGAATATTTTAAAAATTTATTTCACTATATGAATCAAATTTCTAGAATATTCCAAAATCTCTTTATTATAGTTAGAAAATATTTCAATTCTACTTTTAAAAAATATAGCAACTCAACCAAAGTATTCAAACTCATCCTCAGTGAGACCAATCTGGAAAATATTTCAATTCTACTATAAAAATAGCAACTCAACTGAGTATTCAAACTTATCATCCTCAGTAAGACCAACCTGGAAACACAATATCAAAAGAATCTTCGGTTCCGCAATAATGAAATAGTGGGGGAGGAGAGTTGGCCGGATCACTATAATGGGCTCGTTTCAAAACGGGCTTGTCTTCACAATTCAACATCAAGTCCAAGTCTGGAACCATTTTGAGGTAGAACTCAAGCATCTGCCGAATTCCCCAACATGTAAACATATCTCTGGTGTGAAATGACTCTCGATACATTCCACATACATCCTGCTATTAAAGATCGTCAACCTAAAATTTGCAGATTCTTTGCAGCTTCCACCATGACCCACGTAATTCCATTCTTGGCCTAAGGCTTCATATCCGGACGAATCCACTTGAAATAAAAGGGGTAGGACATGGCTTCATTATCTTCTTTAGGGGATCTGGTGTTCCAGAAACTTTTTTCTCTTTGAGAACTGGATCTTAAATTGCCATTCTACTAATGGCAAAATTGTTGGCACTTTTTTTAAATTGGTCTTTGGATCGCTTGGCTTTTCCGCTTATTGTTCACTTTCATGATTTCGGGGAACATTTTCCTTTTGGTTATTTTGATGGAACCTCAGTTGATGGCTATTGTGGATGCTGAGCACTTATTAAGCTTTGCCCAAATAAGAAATTTCACTTTTATTGGAATGGATGTGGGAATGGAGTTAGTGGTACAAATTGTGAGGTAGAAATAGTGGTAGAAATCGTGGCTCACCATTAATTTTATTAGGGATGGCTGGAAACTCTAAAATTGTCATTAATTAGTTGCATGGGAATTTTCTTAACATTTGTTTGCTTCACCACTAGATGGAAAACATAGTTGCCCTCCGCTCCTTCTACAATGACGTCTCTCTCTTCTTTCCCTCTTTCTCTGGCAGAATGTTTTTTGAATTTTTTACTAACTTTTGAGCTCTAAAATCCCTGTTGGACATTCTCTAGGTTGTTTTGTGATCAAGGATAGACGTTCTATATGAGCCAACTAAAGGCTAGGCCATGTGCTCTTTACCTCTATGCATTTATGCTGCTCTACTTGTTCTACTCTATTTCTTTGTTCTTTGCTCTCTTTGTTCTACTCTATTTCTTTGTTCTCTGGGTTAGACATTGTTTTGACTCCCTTTCTCAAGCAAACAACATTTTGTAATAGAATCATGTAAAGTCTCATTTATGATGAGATTTTGGTTTTGGAATTATAATTATTTTTGAAATAAATTTTCAGGTACATACAAATATATACATATATATATATAATTATTATTTATGTTTATTTGAATTTGAAATTTCAAATTAATTATAATTTTAGTATTATAAAAAATTGAATTTAATCACCAATTTTGAAAAACATGAGTAATAATAGATTTGAAAGAAAGTAGAGGTTGAGAAAGTATTAAAGTCCATCTTTACAAATCTCATGAAAAATTTCAAAGAAGCGTTCCTCTTTAAATTCATTCGACAATTTTGAAAGAAACTTTATTTTTACATGGAGTGCTTTGAAAGGAAAAATAGAACCAAGTAGCATGAGCTAACTGATTAGTATCTTTTTTGAAGGATGTTCTATGTTAAAACTTTATTAGTTAAAAGTGAACTCATGAAGATTTTTATTTGGAAATGATTTGAATTTCTAAAGAAAATTTAGTGAATTGTTCATGGGTTGTCGATATCATCAATTGGAAAGGATTTGGTATCGTAGTCTAGGCTGATAGACCTTTCTAAGATTCAATAACTAAATGGTTCCATATTCATTATTCAAATTTACTATACCTATGGTAGATTATGGCAATTTTGTTGGGGATTTTTCTGGCAAAATCCCAAAAACAAACAATTAATTGAATACAGAGCAATGCTCTGTTTTCTCCTCAGGATCTTTTGCACAGGGAAGCCCCAAAAATTTTTTATGAACAAAGCAGAGTTTCACAACCAACATAAACTTGTATTAATTTATAAACTGCCTGATACAACTGTCTTCCTCTCTCTCAGAGGGATTCACCAAAAACTTTTCACCAAAAACAAAATTACTCTGCCTCTGTTACAAATGATTTTTACACTGCTGTGTAAAATCTTCATTTACATTTACTGCTGTAAAATAGCTTTTACATTTACTGCTGTAGAATAAAAATTCTTACATGCGCTGTAAAAATTTCTTACATAACTTTTAATCTCAAAAGTAAAATTCACACAGTCATTCTTCATTCGCTCTTGCTCGGCTTCATTTGAGCAATACAAAACACAAAAAGAAAATTACATTTCAACCCCCTCTTATACATATGCGTTCCTCCTTTTTTTTAATACAAATCTTCAACCTTGCATTGCTGTGCAAACCTCTGGTTCTTCAACCCTCGCTGCTGCAAGCACTTTCTTCTCCCGTGTGCAATACAATTGAAAAGAAACAAAAATTACATAGATATATTGTTTGACTTTTGGCCATACTTCGGTAGTAAAAAAAACAATAAAATTAAAACTATTACCTACTTTCTAAATACAATTGAAAAGAAACAAAAATTACATAGATATATTGTTTGACTTTTTGCCATACTTCGGTAGTAAAAAAAACAATAAAATTAAAACTATTACCTACTTTCTACCAACCATCGTATATATCATTAATTACATTACTGTCGGTCAAAACGTTTACGTCAAGTCAAGTATTAACTTGCTCCTCGTGTAGGCCTGTACGTGACCATCGATTTAATTGAATGGATGAGATCAATTCCCCGGAGGCCCCATTTGCTCGAGCTTTACTTTCCGGGGGATGGATGGTTTTGGAGTTGTACACTGGACGCATGGCAGCAAGTCGGGGCGTTCGGAGGCCCTCTGACAGAAACAACTTTTTGCGAAAAGTGGTGCGAAATGTACTTGTGGTTTTTTGAATTGGTTTTGCTGGAGTTAATGCGGGCAGTTGGAAATTAATATTTCAACACTCCCCTTTAATTTCAACTGCTGGGCATTCAGTCATACCCAAACATTTTCTCAAAAACTCAAAGCTTTTCTAGTCCAGTGGCTTTGTCAGAATGTCTACAACCTGTTCCTGAGTCCTGCAATGTTCTAAGACAATTTCTCCATTGCTCACCAATTCCATGATGTAATGAAACCTCGTGTCAATGTGTTTCGTTCTCTTATGAAACACTGAATTCATTGATAATGCAATAGCTGAGCTATTGTCACAAAAAATCAATGTTGCTTTTTCCTACTCTTGGCCTAAGCTCTTAAACATCCTTCTCATCCACACTGCTTGACATGCTGTTGCTGTAGCTGCCACATATTCTGCCTCTGCTGTAGACAATGCTACAATGGACTACTTCTTAGAAGCCCATGAAATGGCTCCTGAACCCATGTGAAAAACATAACTGGAAGTGCTTTTCTGATCATCTACACTTCCAGCCCAATCACTATTAGTGTATCCAACTAAATCTGAACATTCTGAGACAGTATATAAGATGCCAAAACTTTTAGTACCTTTAACATACCTCAGAATCCTTTTTGCTGCCTGCCAATTTGCTTCTTTTGGCCTCTCCATAAATCTGGAAATCAAGCTAATAGCAAACATTATGTTAGGTCTAGTTGCAGTTAAATACATAAGGCTGCTAACTATACTCTTGTACAAACTAGGATCAAAATCCTTGCTGCTGTCCTCTTTGCTGAGTTTTAATCCCATTAGTGTGGGAGTGATTGCTGCCTTGCACTCTTGCATATTAAATCTGCCCAACACTTCATTTACATATCTTGCTTGAGAGATAAAAATTCCATTTTCATTTTGATCTACTTCTATTTCAAAGAAGTATCTCAGCAAACCTATGTCAGTCATTTCAGATTCCTATTTCATGACTGCTTTGAAGTTTTCAATGAGGTAGTCATCATTACCTGTAAAAATCACATCATCAACATATAACACAACAATTAGCAATTTACCATCATTTTCTTTGATGTAGACTGTGGGTTCTCCCTCACACTTTTCAAATCCATTCTCTAGTAGATAGGGGTCTATCCTACTGTACCATGCTCTTGGTGCTTGCTT
>APFE030232488.1:123986-153390 GCA_000404065.3 Pinus taeda | reverse complement strand
AGGAGGATAATATGACTATTGATGGAGCCATATTAACTGCAGATAGTCATGGTGACAAATTTCAGTGTAACAATAATTCAACCCTAACAAGTTAGGGTTTCCATAATCATACCAAAACCCAAAACAAGACATCATCAAAGCATCAACCAGTTATTTTAGATTTCTTCAAAACATCAAACATTTTCTTTTAATAACCCTAAGCAGATTAGGGTTTCACACATTATCATTAGCATACCCTTCAGTTAGGGTTTTCTAGAGAACCTTTCTAGGGTTCTATGAGAACAATTAAGGATGTGAGAAGGGTATATTTATCTAATGATTTATCACGCATTCAATTTTTTTTAAGATTCAAGGAAGCTAGACAAAAAGATGTTAGTAATACAAATTTCAAAATAATATCAACGTACTTTTTGTATAAGATACTTCTATAAGTTGTATAGTTTAAGACATACCCGGAGATGTTCCTTGGAAAAACATTGTAAGGATTCCTTAAATTTTTCTCTTTGTATTAAGTCATGATATTTTATACTTGTAATATGTACTTTCAAGAAAAACATGTGATACCAAGAGCACGATTCTATTTCTCAAGTTAGATCTTCTACGTAACCATGGAGGATGGAATCCTATGTTATTGAAACTTAAGTTATTATTTCAATCAATATTAGGACTTTTAATTGACATCCTAGATTACTTGTGAACCCTAGAAGATAAGGATTAAGATTCTAGTATGGGATTTTCATATGTCATTAAGGGATTACAAAGTTTACCCTAGACTAGCTATAAACAAGGATTGTATGAACCATTTGAGATTAGATATATTGAAAATCTTAAAAGCTTATGAGCATACGTACCTTGTGTATACATATCTCTAATTTGATAGAAAATACTTACTTGATTTCCTTGAGATGGCACCTCAGACTATCAACTCAGATCCTCAAGGCTTGAGTTCCTATAAGACAAACTTCAGATTCCTTTCATAGTCTTCAAATGAATGTTTTTTAGATCTCGGATTAATGCTCATAATTTTTAGATTGGACTTGGATCAACTTAGTGGTTTGGACTTCAAACTGTTCTCTGTAGCATGTAAACCTTCTTCACACTTTGGTCCTGAGATCCTAATTATACATTGATGCAACTTCCTTATTTCAATCATACTTCAGCCAGTCTTGGTGCTTTATTTCTGCAATGGCAGCATAGACATGACTTGGTCCCTTATTACTGTGATGGAAATATAGAAAAGGTTTTATACTGTGACAACTTTAATATCCCGGTTTGCAGTTATGTAACTGAATAGACTTCTAATCTCCCTTTTTGAGATATAAAACTTGACTTCTAAGATATATCTAACTCTTTTCTAATTGCATTGAACTTTATTTCTGAGGTTGCAGTGAACTTGTATCACCTCATATAGTGACTTTACTCAAAATATTCTTGCCAATAAAGTGATATTCTTTTAACATGGCCTTGATACCATGTTGAGAAATCCAAGGAGGTGGCAAGTAGATGATTTCTCTTATTATGACATTATATTGTGATGCTTTATTATTATTATTTCATTCAATTTATCTTTACATTATCATCAAGGCTCATTCCAATCAACAAATAGAAGAGGACACAAGATGTAGGCTCGCAACCAAGGAAAAACCCCACTCTAGGGGGAAACCCAGTCAAGAATTCTTCCTTCAGTAGATTCAAAACAAGATGAAATAACCAAGACCCTTACAACCTTAACTAGAGACTCCCTCCATCAAATCATCCTTGTTTGATCTTCTTCAGTTTGTCATCCACACCACTTTGTGAGCATCGAGTCCTTTTCACTATGATGATATCGAATTCTTGTCTTTGTGGCAGCATTGAAACCTTATCATTGTAATAGCACTGAGACTTTGTTCTTGTGATAGCATTGAACCTATTTCATTGAGATAGCACTAATATATTTGTCACTACATTGAGACCTTGTCACTACACGGAGACCCTATCATTGTGGTAGCACCGAAACCATCTCTTCACCGAAATGATAATACTACGCCTTCACCAAAATGTTAATACTGTGCCTTCACAGAAATGCTCAGATCCCATTCTCTGGAAAAGATCTGAACTGTCTCATTGTAATAGTATCGAAAATTTCTCTTTGTTATTATCCAAACTTGTTCACTATAATGAATTTGAATTCCTATGCTTGTATATGTAGTGGTTTGTCCATCACAAATGAGTTGACATGAATTCATGAAGGGATGTGTCTTTGTTTAGGCTGACATGAGTTCATTTGATGATAATTCCTTTAAGGTCGACTTGAAGGAGACTTTAAGGAGGCTGACTTGATGATGATTTATTTGACAAGAATGAGACTTTGATGGAAGAGTCTTCGACCAAACAAACTTTGACTTTTGACTCAAGTAAACAATCCTAAAGCCTACAAGGGAGGCTTGACCTATGGAAATCGACCCAAGCATGAAACCCATGCTTTAACAAGTCAATTCAATTTAATAATAAAATTCTTTTTACTTTCTTTTGAAAAATATATTACATTTTGACTCAAGAACAATTTATGAAGACTGAACCTAGTTACATTCTTCAATGGAATGATTATTACCTTTCGTAATCACAATTTAACACCATTTATTTTTTATTATTGAATATTGGGTTATAAGGAACTCTTCATTTAAACCAATAAACATTAGACCCAAACCCTTTATTGGAATTCTAATGAGTTCACTTTCTAGTTCCTTTATAGGAAAATAATGACCCATATCTCCTTCCTATATTTGCATGAGGGTTTCATTCCTTGCAACCTGTTGACGGTGCTGGAAATCCGTCAACCAAGGGGTCTCCCCAATGTGAAGTCCCAATTAGACCTCACACTATTTGGAGTACAAGGCCCATCCGGAATATCAACCTAGTTTCCATATCTTAAATATATGCCTTGGCTCTAACTATCAACAAGAGAGAGTAGTGAAAATGCGCCTTCGAAAAGCAAGGGGGTGTGCCTGGTGAGTGTTCGATCATATGTGTGTCAAAGTTCTTTCATTGCGAAGAGGAGGGAAAGTGAGCCTCCAAGTGAGAAGTAGTAGTACCACCCTAGTAGAGACACACATGAACAAGAAGGGTTCGTACAACATCAAACATAATATCCCACAGAGATGTGATGACAATTGAAACCAAAATAATGAGGAATATCTGTGTAATATCCGACAGAATAGTCCACGAGGATGTGACAATGATAATAGCAACTACAACACATTATCAATATGATAAGTACCAAAATAAATGAAATAGTTCAACTAATTTAGCACAAGAAAGCAAACATGAATTATAAAGATTCATAGAATAGCCTTACAAATATCCATAATCCATGCATGAAGAACGTGTCAGGCATGAAGGATTCTTTTATTAAGTAAAATTTCCAAGACACATGTATACAATGAACACCACTATCTCCAATAGTGGAGCGTTGGAGCCACTCCTTGCTCCTCAAAATAACTAGCTTATCTCTCTAATGCCTTACAGGAGGATCCAAGGTGAAAAGTCCTTTGCTCATACAATGAGGGTGTATATATAACCAAGGGGTGTTGATTCACCCTCCTTGTGACTCTTTGAATACTCTCATGATTGTTTTACTTCTTATGACTTTTCGAGTTACATGACTCTTCATATTTCATGTGTGTCCTTTGGACTTCCACTTTACAATACATTTCGAATAGGTAATTACATAATCCACAATACTGATGTGGTATATGATGACTTGTGATAGGACATAACATGACACTAATGACATGGACTGCTTGATGATGTGAGAGGGCCAAGATGTCCTTCTTGTTTCTTCTTTCTGTGTGTCCTCTTGAATAGATGGTACATGTTTTACTTCTTCCTCCTCCTTATGACTTGAAGATGAGGAGTCTTCCTTGTGATCTTGATATTCATCTTCTATTAGAGTTTGATGTTCCTTCATCTTCTCACTTGTTGATCATCATATCTCTTCAACTCCACATGTGTCTTCTAACATGTTCTCCTTCTCCATCTCCTTCATCATCATCTTGTCATAACATGATAGAGTTCCTATATTTGCAATTCACTCAATGCAAGATGACATCATTCCGATAAACCCTTAGTCTAATATGGTGCACATTGATCCTTTAACTGAGTCAGAATTGGGTGACAGGCTGAGAAAGAGCTTACTTAGTAACTACACAATTACGAAGCTTAGGTAGTCAGGGGTGAAGCTTGAGCCTTGAGACTGCGCAATGTGCACTTCAGGCTGGGGGGAGGAAGAAAACTACGCAGTTTGGGGGTTCAGGATGAAAGGCTGAGGGGACATGTATCCAACACCCTATTGCGCAGTTCTGGAGGATAGATGAGCCAAGGTGAATGCACAATTGCATATTTCAAGAGCTCAGGACTGGGGCTTGAGCCTTGAGACTGCACAGTGCACAATTTAGGCTAGACTGAGGGATAAAACTGCACAATTTTGGGAGCCAGTGAGGAAGGATGAGCGGATGGACACTTAGTGAACACACTGCACAATTTTAGAAGACAAGGGAGGCTGGGCTATTGCACAAATACACAAATCAGGAACTCAAGGGATGAGATTGAGGCTAGATATTTTGAAGTGCGCAATTGAGGCAAGGTTGGGAGAAGGAATCACACAATTCTAGAGGTCAAGGACGGAGCTTGAACATAAAAAATCCATAGTGCAAGAGTCCTAAGAGGCAGGAACTATGCATTGTGTAGTGCCAAGGGGGAAGGTCACAGCTAGAGGACTGAAACTGCACAATGCAAAATTTAGGGAGGTCGGGTGAAACTAAGTTGATTGGTCGGGAAGCCTTTCCAGAAATGGCTAAGTGTGAGACCAGTGAGACTGATATGAACAATGATAAGACTCCGACTGTGATCACACACTTAGAATACTTGACGACTCAAGTAGATCATCCATGACACATGAACAATGAATTTTCCTCCGTGTGACAACTTTATGGCAAGTGCGACACTTAAGATACACTTTACAACAATCGTGATGAAACTTGTGCGACAATGCTTAAAACTTTGGGAATGAGTGTGACTGATGTTTAAAAAGTTAAAACAACTCATTCACGTAGAGCTAACCCCTTGAAATCACTATAACAGGCATCCATACATCGTGTGATAGCTAACATGTGAAAAAGATGACAACTACTAAAGTGTGAATGACAGTGAAAGTAACACATGCCAGAGTAAAGATAACATTAAAACGACACTAGTTAGAGTGAAAGCAAGCGAAAACGACAACCAAAAACATGAAAGCAACACTTATGAAACAAATGTCTGCGAGAGCGACAATTTTCAAAACTCACTGAAATAGAAGTACAAACACAACCAAAATGTGAGAAACTATCATTGTCAGTGCGCACTGACTGTCAACATGGATTAGACATCGCACATGCATAGTCTTGATGAAACTTGTTGTGCTTGTCCAAGCTTGCATAAAAGAATGTGCTCGTGAACTTGTTGCAGTCTTATCATGTGTGAGTAAGTGACTTCGACACTTCTAATCCAGGAAGGGAGCTTAAAAGCATCAGTTGACCAAGAAGTGACTATGGAACAACCAATCGCAAGATCCCCAGTAAGCTCCAAAATTTAAGTATATGCAAAATTTTGGAGGGTGTTTGTTGCAACGACAACATAACCATATAGATTGCATCAAATACTAAAACCCCTTGGGATAAGATTACAAATTAAGGGCTCAATAAATGTGTTGGAAAAACCAAAATGTTTTGTGAGAGTAAGGGTTGTTAACCCCTTTATACCTCCTTAAATGAAAAACCATATATAGAATGATTGATTTCTCCAAACGATGCATGTTGATGGGAATCATGTTGAAATTTTATATGTTGTCTTCATGCTCTAGGAAATCCCTCTAGTAGGGTGTACAACAATTTTCATTACTCCCTTTGACATGGTTTTCCAGTTTCGAGTGTGCCTTTGATGTATAATTGTTACCCATATCTACCTCTTCAGTATTTAGACTATTTCTAGGAAAAATAAATAAATTATAATTGATATGGGGTCCAACACAAATGTGAAGACTTACCATTTTGGATGATAAACCCATTTGTCCCATCATAAATAATCTCCTTTACCCAAAATAATAATTCTAAAGACAAATTCCACAAGCTCCATCTTATTCTTCTTTTGTTATCTACAAACCTAATAATTCCTCTTAAGATGGAAAAATGTAGTTTCCACACAAAAAATCTTGTGGACCATGTGAGCATTCCATGAGATCCTATCTATTCATGTGTACAATAGAGTAATGCCTAAGGGTTAGTTTGATTGGTAGATTGTCTTATGCAATTTCCATAGAGGTCTCATGATCAATTCCCACTAGGTCTTTTAGGGTTATCAACCACTTTTATAGTTGACAGTTAGTCTACCTTCCATCTAAAAACTTTTGGGAAGAAGTGAGAGTTCTCCATGAGGGTTGGCCTTATACCAATACTTCCATTCTTCACTCAAATGTGTCAATTTTGGGTGATATTATTTCCTTAAAAATATATATTATATAAGAGTCCCAACAAATAAGTGAAAATTCCTAAAATGTGGTGTACTTAAAATGGGAAAGTGATAAGATTTTTTTTTCTAACTTGTAAATTTCTCAGATGAGCAATTTTCTCAACATCAACATTGGTGATATTTTCTCCAAAATCACTCATAAAAATGTTCAAATTGGGAGAAGTGTTCTAATTGAATGTAAAATGTCAATAATGATACAGTGTTAAGAAGGACCTAGGAAAATATTTACACAGGTATGTTTTATTTCTAGGGATTAGTAAAATATTGTTGGCCTTACATAAATTACTAACCAAAAAATTAGATGAAATTCACTCTACTAAGGCCAAGGCTCATGAGTGTCACTCACTTGGTTTGAGCCAAATAGGTCTCTCCCTTCTTCTATTGGTTCTATTAAATCATAACCCTTTGTTCACCTCCACCCCATTAGGTTCCCCTACTAAACTCACCTTCACCCAAACTCACATTCTTGGTGCCCTAGGAGGAATGGCCAAGTTTGATTTATATTCCTTCAAAGAAGTAGTGGCCTTCAGGAATGACTCCCCTCCCTCTATTTCTAACTGAATGTTTATGGAGAAAGTAGCTAAAACCCTAATTCTCACCCCATGGAATGAAGTTGATATGAATCACAAATTCTATCAAAGGAATGCTCTTAGTTATCGATTTAATGGTCTATGGTCAAAGCATGTAGATCTCTATGAGTGTATCTCTCACATTTATAAGTAGCTATTAAAGGAAGAGGCCTATATGCACCCCTACACTTAGGCCTTGTTCATAATGGAATTTGACTCAACATAGGTTTGAGATATCCTTTTCAATATGTGTATATCATTCATGGATAGTTTTGGGATTTGCATGAAATCATGGTTTCCATCGTTCATCCCCTTTGTGAAGGTACTTTTGTCTATGTATGTTTGGGCTCTACTCATATTTAGCCTATCCATACTTTTTTTGGGATTTTTTTGCTCAAAACCATTGGAAACACCCTTGGCAAGTATCATTCCATCCATAAGGAGGATTTGAACATGAAAATGTTCACTTATTCTAAAATTTGTATGGATTTGGATGACCAGGGAAAATTTCATGAAATTTATCTTAAAATGTATACACCTTGGTGAATCATAATAGTCCGTATTAAGTAAACTATAAAATGTTTGGCAATAATGTTCTAAAAATATTAAAATTTCCAAGGATTTTATATAGTTCCTATAAAATGTTCGTGATGTTTAAGGAAAATAATTTTATCCCATAAAATTTTGGTGAATCACTTTTAGAATAAAAAGAAATTAACAAATCTTTTTTTGGGAAAAAACATGGAAGATTAGCCCATGGGAGAAAATTATCCCCTAAAATTTTCCTTGCTTGGATCTAATTAAAGGTCTTCTAGAGAAAATATCAGTAAAAGAGGCAAATGAAGCTTGGAAATGGATGTCGGACACTTATTGAGTTACTTTCTAGTGTAGGCCTTATTTTTCTAATGGACACACAATTTGGTCTTCCTCCTTAAAGAATGGTAAAAAACACAACACTAATAAGTGTCCCTAGTGGCACAATGTGGGATAGTGCAAACACGTGATCTTGGTCTCTAAAGTGAAAACAACTACATGGGCCCCTAAATAAGAAAAAGTGGAGATTAGTGCCCCAAACAATTTAGAGAAGAGCCCAACCTCATCTAACCCATCACCAATTTTGAGCAATCTTCAATATAGCACATTGATGGATGAAGAGTATCCAATGTACTCTTTTCAAGTGATAATCCCCACACCAAAGAATTTTAAGTAATGAACTCATGTAACTAACAGAAAATCCAAGAATTTTTATCTCTCCTTTGACTACCAACAAATGGTATAGAAAAGAGCATATTAACCAAGTAAATTAACACATGAAAAAGAAATGGAAATCATAAAGCAACCATGAGATCAAAGGCACACAAATGATTTGATTATAGAGTTCACCCAATGTGGGTTACGTCTATGGGCCCTACTCAAAGTGGAGAAGCCTTATTTCATTAAGTAGCATCAAAGAAATTAGTTACAAGCAACTTTACAAAAATAACCATTATACCTCCCATTTAGATGATGGCCTGAAAATGGAGACCTCAATGGACTACGCGATTGGATTCTTGGCATGAAAATGTGCAAAATCAACTATAAACTTCTCAAATTATGACACTAGCACCTCTATCCCTTTAAATGCATCTTTTCAGCATCTCAATGATTCCCTCGCTCATGGTTCAACACCCTTGGGCCACTCAAGGTTCTGCGCCCGTCCTTTACCACTCCTTTTCCGATCTGTTAAGCATATGTGTTGAGAGTTTAGGTAATATTGGGTGCGAGAGCCACCAACATTCGGGTTGTTGGCCCATTGGTTGGAAACACTGTGTTAAGGTGATGGGGTTCCGGAGGTTCAGGGGTCCAATCTTAGCGAGACCCTGTTATAGCACACGACATGGTAATTTTTAGTGGCAGCTTATTACATGGTTTGATAATTAATATGTGGTTTTCGTCTAGCGGTTATATAACATGTGGTTCCACCGGGGTTGGGTGGGTCGACCAAGGGTGGCCCACCCACACACACACATATATTTAGTGTAGACAGTGAAAAAAATTCTGTCGATTTTTAAGGGATATTAGACAAATTAAAGAGGCAATAAATTCACCCGTTCTGATGGCTGGATTCTATGCGTTGGGACTTTGCCTAATTATTGCCTCGTTAGTGACTACCACTTGGCTAATTTTGACTAGTTATAACTTGAACATACAAACCTAGATTTGAGTGGCATTCGCACCGTTGGAATTAGGGCGATGAGAACTATGGTCTGGTCCTGGTTTCACTTCCATATGAGGACCTTGATTTTTGAGTTAATTTCAAGGCCACTTCTATTTCTAGATCCACCTAGATCATTCTTCCCCACTAATGACCTTTTGGACCACCAAAATCTTTATCAACGAATTGGAAAGTTAGGGAATTTCTCCCTCACTTTCTCCTTTTCCATCCATTGAGCCTTCCATGGATGCATTCGTTTGAAACCAATACAAAGGTACTCCATGTCTCCCCATCGTGAAGTCCTAATCTTCCTGTCGAGAACGATGTCCTCTTGAAGCTTGTCCAAGTATTCATGTGCAAAATCATCTACTGTAGGAACTTGCCCAACCTCTTCGATGTCCATGATAAACAGAGGCTCATAAAGCTTCAAGTTTGTAACGTTCACCACTGACTACATCTGCATGTATGCTAGTAAATGGAGACGAAAATCATTGTCTCCAATCTTCTCCAATATGGTGAATGGGCCATATCAGATTGGTCGTAACTTCTTTCCTTACCATTTCATCTTGTCTTTGTTGATGTGGAGCCAAAATTTGTCTCCAACCTGGAATTGGTGATCAACTCAGTGCTTGTCATATCTAGCTTTGTATGAGCTTGACTCTTCCTCAATTGCTCCTGCACTACCTGGTGAATGCACTGAATTCATTGAATGAAGTTCTGTGCTTTGTCCCTATCATGTTGCCCACCGGAATTTTCATCTCTCCCAAAGACCATGTCTAAGGGATCCTTTGGTAAATAACCAAAGCATGTCTCAAACAGTGAGCTCTGCATGGACGAATGCACTAATCGAATATATGCATGTTGTACATAAGGAAGTTGCTCATCCCACAACTTGGGATGCTTGCCACAATAGCCTCGGAGTAAGTGTATCATTGTGCGGTTGACAATCTCTACTTGTCTGTCGGTCTGCAGATGAAAT
Organism: Pinus taeda; assembly: GCA_000404065.3. Lineage (NCBI taxonomy): Eukaryota > Viridiplantae > Streptophyta > Pinopsida > Pinales > Pinaceae > Pinus > Pinus taeda. The sequence continues at coordinate 143,102 of APFE030232488.1, read as the reverse complement.
GTCATGCTCCTCTTCAACTTGGTGTCCATCATTCTCCACAAACTCATCCAAAACTCTCCACAAAAGTGAGAGTCTTAATCAAACACAATGGATGTGGGTAGCCCAAAGTAGATCCATACAAATTGGAAGAAGAGATGAGCAATCTTCTCTACAGTGACATGCTTTTTACAAGGCATTAATACACACAATTTTCAAAATCAATCTACAACAAAAAAAAATAGTCATGACTTCTCCTAGACGAAGTCAAACTGCCTACAAAATTCATTGACACACTTTCCAATGGATGAATAGGAACAAGCAGTGGTGTGTAGAGACCTAGTTTTCAATTAGTGGGCTTGCTAACTGAACACAGCACACATTCCTTTACATATCGAGTCACAACATTTTTCACGCAAGGCCAATAACACAACCTCTACAAATGACACAAAGTTTTCCCTACACTAATTTGACGTGATAAAAGAGAGGTATGTTCCTCTCCGATTACATGTAGTCATTCATTCGTGGGGATACAAAGTTTGCCAAGGTGATACAACAACTTCCCCTGCAAATGGTAGTTATCCACTTGTGATCCATGAGTCAGCTTTGCATAAATCTCCTTAAAATCATCATCATCAACATAATGTTCAACATAAATTTCAAAAGATAAAGAGGCATTTTGAAAAACTATAGATGGAAAAATAGGAGAACAAGAAGGCATATATTCCACTTTATTGTTGGTCCCCTTATTGTATTTTATTACCAAGTGAAACTGCTGAACCAATCCCATCCATTTGAAATGACGTACTTGTTGAAGCTTGGTCTATGAATGAAGGTACTGCAAGGGCTAGTGATATATGTGAATGATGGTCTCCTTGCCAATCAAATAGTGCTTCGACTTCTTCATGCTTTGAACCAAGGCATGCAACTACTTGTCATATGTGGGATAGTTCACAACAACTTGGGAGAATGTCTCTGAATGGTAACATACAGGTTTCTTCTGCTGCATAAGAACTGCTTCCATGGCATATCCACTGGCATCGGTCTCGATCTCAAAAGGTTGTTGGAGGTCTAGTAAGGCCAAAAATAGTGTGGAGCTAATCTTCTCTTTCAGTGAATCAAATGATTTCTCCTACTTTCCTCCGCATTGAAAGATTTTATTCACACTTGTCAATGCATGTAAGGGGGATGCAATAACGAAGAAGTTGGAAATGAACCTTCTCCAGTATTGTACTTCACCCAAAAACTTACAAACCTTTGTAACATTGGTGGGTTTATGCCACTTTACAATCACATCAATTTTAGAAGGATCTATTTTCAATTGTCCACCTCCAAAAGTGTGACCCAAGTAAACCAAAGAGGTCTTCCCAAACTCACACTTCAACATTTTGACATATACTTTTTCTTTTTTCAAAACATAAAGGACTATTTTAACATGACACACATGATCATCCCATGTCCTACTGTAAACAAGAATGTCATCAAGATATACAAATACAAAATCATCAAGAAAAGGCCTGAAAATATCATTCATCACCCTCATGAATGTGGTCAGAGCATTGGATAGTTTGAATGGCACCACCAACCATTCAAACAACCCTTGTTTCATCTTGACTGCAGTCTTCCATACATCCTGTTCTGCAATCCTGACCTAATGATAGCCACTACGCAACTCCAGTTTCACGAAATAGACAACATTTTCAATTGATCTAACAAATCATCAATGCGAGGGAGAGGGTACTGATTCTTCACTGTTATTTTGTTGATTTCTTTGTAGTCTATGCACATCCTCCATGTGCCATCCTTTTTCAATACCAACATGATCGATGAGTTGCATGGAGAAGAACTTGGTCTTATGACCAATTGGTTCAACAATTCATGTCATTGCTTATTTATCTCCTCCATCCCGATAACTGACAACTTGTAGATACCATTGTTCAATAAAGGAGCATCTTGTTGCAAGTGAATCTCATGTTGGATCTCACTATTTGGATGCAACCCACTTGGTTCCTGAAAAATCTCATCATAGTTAGAAACAATTTCATACAATTCCTTTTTATAAGTGGGATCACAACCTTGGAAAGCTTCAAATGTCTTAGCATATTTTGCTCTCACAACCATGAGCATACACCCTTTGTTGGAATTAATCATTCTCTTCATCTAACCTGCACTTACAAGACTGGAACTGATTTTGGTGTGATGAGCTCTAACAATGTATTCCACCTCATCTTTCATGAGATGATACTTGTTTTCTTGGAAAAGTAAAATTGCTTTCCTGTCATACAACTACGGACTCCCCAATACAATACCACAAATATCCAAGGGTAAAACATCAAGGTCAACCCCATCAACTAGTTTGGATGTATTCACAAATCTAGCTCTACATTACTTGGTTACATGTAAGTTTGCTTTATCACACACCCAACTAAGCAAGTATGGCTTCAGATGAGGCTTGGTATCTAATCCTAACTTTTTAACCAATGATTCTGAAATCAAATTTGCTTGTGAGCTCGGATCAAACAAGGTTTCCACTTTAGTATGTTTCATTATGACTCTAATGTGGAATAGTTCAATTCTCTTTCGTTTATTAACAAGAGGCTCATTTGAAGAACTTGTACTTGCATGTGATTCATAATTTTCATTAGCATGAAGAGAAAGAGCACCTTGTGTGCCCATTGTTGTGATCAATGTCTCATTAGCAGAATCAGATCCAAGGTCCTATTGCATGGTTGCCACTGTATTTTGGTTGCCCTTTCCACAAAATCTCTTTGGCTTCAACTCTAGATGCAACTTCCAACAATGTTCATCATCATGACCTTCCTTCTTCCAATGTGTGCAAGATGGCTTTGATCCTTCCTCCTTCTTGGTTGTAGTTGCCTTCTTGTTCTTTCCCTCGGCTTTTCCTTTGAACTTGCCATTATGAGGTTTGAAAGATGATTTCTTTGGTTGCTCTTCTTTATCATTCTTTCCTCTGATTTTAAGGTGAATGGCCTTCACACTAGCTGCATCGATAGTAGTAGGCTCAAATAATAACAAAGAATATCTGGTGTAACTATGTAAAACACCAATATACTTTGTTACAATTTTGGGTGAATCAAGTGAAATGCCCAAATTCAATGCTTGTTTTCTAAACTCTTTTGTGAAGCTTTGTACATTTTGACCCTTTCCTTGCCTTAAATATTGTCATTCCATTAAATCCTTTTGTCGATAACCCAAAGGATAAAACTGATCTTTTAATGTGGAAACAAAATTGGACCAAGAAGAAAGGCGATTACCCAATTTTTTGTTGCCTTCTCCAACTTTCTCTCCCACCAAATGAGAGTGGTGCCACTCAGCTGAAGAGATGTTAATTAGATCTTTGCCTTATCTTCCTCGATCTACTAAATCCAATAATAAACCTCGATCTGTCTAATCTAATTGTTTAGTTTCTTTACATTACATTCTCCATTATATGTGGGCAAATCAAACCTTACATCTAGCTTAAAAAATGGCTTCTTAGATGTATTCCTATGGTGCTTGTTAGAGTGATGAGAAGAAGAAGAAGAAGAATACATGTCACTATAGGATGGAGAGGGGGGTTTAGGAGGATCTCCTCTTCCACCTTCATGATTTACCGATGCATGGTCATCTGACTCTTTCTTCTCATGCTTGATTATCTTCTCATACTCTGCAAACAACTTGTCATATTCATTTGCCATGGTGAAGAAGATCTTGCGATAATTTCGTTCTTCATCCATTTGAGCTTCCTCATCTACCATGTTTCATCTTCATGGTGCATGCCCCACTTCAGGATCAAAGGATTTAAGTTTTCCTTCTCCTCTTCGGAGCTTGTTCCTGGTTAACATTCACTCATGCAACTCATATCAAGAAGACCTACTCTAATACCAAACTTGATCTAGATCTTTTAACTTCAAGGATGCATTCATAATTGCATATAAAAGAGCATATTTACCAAGTGACTTATCACATGAAAAAAATAGAAATCATAAAGAAACCATGAGATCAAAGGCACTCAAATGATTTGATTACGAATTTCACCAAATGTAGGCTACGTCTTCAGGCCTTGCTCAAAGTGGGGATGCCTTTTTTCATTAAGTGGCATAAAAGAAATCAATTACAAGCAACTTTACCAAAATGACCCTTATACCACTTCAGATGATGGACTAAAAATGGAGACCTAAACTGGATAAACGAACTACATGGATGGATTCCTAGCATGAAAACATGTAAAATAGACTATAAACTTGTCAAATTATGACACTAGCAACTTTGGCCCTCTAAAGGAATCTTTTCAACGTCTCAATGATTCCCTCGCTCATGATTCCAGACCCTTGGGTCGCTTAGGGTTCCGTGCCCGTACTCTGCTGGTTTGCTGGGAAAATGCATTGAGGGTTTAAGTAATATTGGGTGGCAAAGCCACCAACGTCTGAGTTATTGGCCCATTGGTTGGAAGCGCTATGTTAAGGCGGTGGGGTTCTAGAGGTCCCAAGGTCCAATCCCTGCGGGACCCCATTATAGCACACAACATGTTAATTTTTAATGGTAGCTTGTTACATGGTTCGACGATTAATATGTGGTTTTCATCTGACGGTTATATAACACGTAGTTCCACTAGGGTTGGGTTGGTCCGTTGGGGGTGGCCCGCCCACCAAATACACACACACACACACACATATATATATATTACAACATATAGTCGAACTATTGGGGGGTGGCAGGGGTGGTAGCTCGCCACCCCCGACACATATTTTTTTTTAGTATAGGTAGTTAAAAAATTTCTATCGGTTTTTAAGGGATATTAGACAAATAAAGAGGCGACAAATTTTCCCATTCCAGTGGCCAGATTTCATGTGTCGAGACTCTGCCAAATGGTTGCCTTGCTAGTGACTGTCACTTGGTCAAGTTTGACTAGAACTTTGACCAACTATAACTTGAGCATATGAACTCGGATTTGAGTGTCATTTGCACCATTGGAATCAAGGCAACAAACACTACAATCTGATGCTTATTTTACTTCCATATGAGGACTTTGATTTTTGAGCTAATTTCAAGGCCACTTCTATTTCTGGATCCACCTAGATCACGTTGTGGACGAACTATAAGTGGGGTATAGTGAACTTAATACTAACCATGGGAATGTTGGGGTGGAACGTAAAGATCCCAAAGAATTTGAGGCTTCTACCATAAAGGAAAGCATTGAGGAGTGTACCTTTAGAAAAAAACAATTATGACGATTTGTCACTTCAGTTATAAGAAACGAAAAGAACAAAAGTACTAGATTGTGTAACTAACGTTTCACTCCACGAAACAAAAGAAATTTAAGCACCAAAAGGATTTCATAGGTTGGATGCCTCCTAGCCCCATAAAGAGAGGGGAAATACATTTGATAATAGAGATTATATAATACAATAAATTTTTAAAACCATTGCAATGTGGATAATGCCAAAACTTTTTACTAATACAACACTTATTATGTTTTAAAAAATAACATGTTGATCTAATATTTATTATTGCTATTCTTATTTCTATTTTTTAAAAGTATTATGGAAAGATGTAACACATCTCCTTCATATTGGGTATATTGGGTTGTAAAGTGCAACTCTATGCATAATTTAAAAGAAAGGGGAAATTGTCAAGCTCCTTCCATATATTTGTAGAAATTATTATTATCACAAATTGATTTAAATAGTAAATACAAAGGTTGTTTTATTGTTCTTGATGAGTTTTTGGCACACATTTTAGCTAATTAATAATGTTGAGAAATGCTCCCTTTAAATTTTATGGCATCGTGCATCCATCATGTAATTAAGAGGTCACGATTTGTGTCACACTTTATAGCCTACAATACTTGGGTTTTCAAGAGCCTATTGTACTTCCACTAAACATGTCATTGGTTGAAAATGATTGAATTCGGTGAAAGAAATCAACACCTCTCATTAAAAAATTGTTCAAACCCCCTATGATAATAATAACTCTTACATTTATATACATTAAATATTTAATAACTCTTACATTTGCATACATTAAATATTTAATGTTTAGCTCACTTCAATTAATTACAACCATAAATTTGTATTTATTTTATTGTGAGATGTTTTGATAAAATAAAAAATAAAATAAAAAAACAACAATGTAAACATTGCATAGCATTTTCATTTCATAAAAAGTTTAAGGTTTTTTTAGCCTTATATTTTTTTATGAAATGTTTTGCAATAAAGGATTATCAAATGGGTTTTAGCTAAGTGGTAAATCCTTGATAGTTTACAACAATCTATACATGTTTGCAACAGTAACAGTAAGGTGAGTTCACAACATTGATACGTAGATATTATCTTATATAGATATAAAATGCATATGTGACTTTGTGATCTATATATGCGAGTTTTGTGTACGTGTGGTACTTGTTAATCTTGGAATGAACAAGTTACATTTGTGAAAGCATACTCATTATATGATAATCTACATATAATGATTGTGAGACAAAGTTGGCTTATATGGATCGAAACTTTTGGTAATTTGGAAGTTGTATTTGTGATGCAAGCCACTAGGTAGATATGATAGCACCCTCACCCCCTGCACTATAATACTATCATCATTAAAGTTTGAATATCATGCCTTGGAGATGTTTTTTATTGGGATTTTGTTCCATGTTTACATTAACTTTCTATTTGTATGTATGTTGTAATTTTTCTTAGCATTCTCCACACCAAAAGCTTTGCCAATTTGATTGTTTTTTGTCTTGTGGTTGTTACTTATGTAATGTCCATAACATCAACAAGTACTACTATGGCATATCTCTATGCGAGAATTTCTTACTACATTAATACTCACATTATCATTGTGTGTGTTGCAAATAATCATGGCATTACTCACACCCAAACATTGTGAATTTCAACATTGAATTTGGGGTAAAAATTCCAAATCTTACTCCCACCACGTTATATCCCTATGTTGGGATTTCATTCTACATTGCTACTCTTATTTTATTTGTGTGTGTTAGGTGTATGTTGTAGATAATTCCAACATTTGCACTAAATGCTTCGTCAATCACAATGTTGGTCCTAGAGTGCAAATTCCCATGTTGATGTTATAAGATGATCCCTGACAATGGTACAAGCAACCCAAACTATTTTGGTGTCATGCTTTGAGAACCCTCTTTAAATTATTATCTATTGTTGGGATTTCTCTTTTTGATCGATTCTCTCTTTTTTCATTGCAATAATCTTTCTATTAAAATATATGAACAACTTACATTAAGGTAAAGGCATTTCTCTCACTATGAATATTTGCAAGGTACAAATCTTGTACCAAAGAAATTGCTAGTCCAAAACTTTACTTTGAGGTTTCTTCAAGTTAATGTGATATCATCCTCCATCACTTCGACACTCATCAATAATTTCGATATTTTCATCGTTGGAAATCTATGACTTGTTTTTTTTTCCTTTTCTTTTCTTCACAATAAAAAATCATTTAAATTGGAAAACATTGTGGCATAATTATATAGCTTTGTAATACAAAAATGAATAAAGATGGCCATGACCAATTTAAAAAAAATAGATCTAAGTATCTAGTTTACTGCCATGTTTATATTCCATACTCCAATTGCTTATAACTTAATAAGGATATTGTTGTACATACTAATTTAGAAGAAATATAATTTGGAAAAACATAGATAAAAACTATAAAATTTAGTAAGAAACTTTGTCCATGGATAACCCCTTATTAAGTAATCTCATGTGGTTTTTCTCCATCCTTGCCTAGGTGCTCCTTGGTCACAAGGTCAACTTCAATGCGAGTCTTTACAACTTATTCTAGATTCATTTCTTGAGGGTGTAGTGTAGCCCTATTTCTCTCTAAGTCAAAGGAAGAACATTAAAGGGGTCCTTAGAAGTGCTAGAAGTGACACTAGGAGGGAAGGAAATAACATTTGTAAGAATGCCAAGGTAGCACACTAGCATGCCAATTAGCCTTTGCACAAAGTAGTCCTTCTCACATAGCTCCACTTCCTTGGGATAATGAGTACGCATAAAAACATCAATCCCCTTTTCCAATTGTTGCATTACCAATATATGTTTCATTGTATCTACATCACATTTATCATGAACCCCACTCTCTTGTTTCTGATCTGATATTCACCCTATGAGTGACATCAGTTAAAGATTTATTTAACAAAAGGTATTACAGATTCATGTGCCGGTGTGTGTGTTCTGTGTTATCAAGCAACGAATTGATCATATTGCCAATAGACAGACATTTAAATGGAAGACAATAGAGAAATACAGTAAGCAACCAAAAATACACAAGCTATTTAAATAAGGAGTTCACTCTATTCTCCAGGGCTACGTCTCCGGTCCATCTTTCAGTGGTGGCCTTGTTTTATTGGGTCTTTCAGCAGAGAATTACAATGTAGGGACTCAAGAAGAGTTCTCCTGAAATAGGTTTGCTTGGCAGGGTGGTTTCTTGGATTTACCAATCCACTGGAGTACACAAACTCTTATTTTTCGTACCAGCTCTGTGACCTTCTGGTCTACAGTGGAAAGAGCCAAATGTGATGCTCGATCTGGACAGATTCCTCTATGGAATGGCTTGAATCTCTCAAGCTCTGGTGCTCGATGCTGCCACTGGTCAGCTCGGCCCTTTGTCGATCTCTGCTTTCGCTTAACTGCCTCTTCTCTGGGTTCTGTCTCTCAGTGTTCAACTATTCCACACTGTGTATTATGTTTCGCTGTTCATGGCCTTTAGCCATTCGAACTCATGCCCGCTTGGTTCCTCTTCCACCTCTGTCGATTCACCTTCTGTAGCTACGCTTGGAGTTCCCTGTTCAACATCAGCATGAATGCTCAGGGAGTGGCCACATGTCCTCATCTGAACAGTGCCATCCTGCTCGTCGGTTCATTTCTCCAGTTACGTCGTGGATGCGTTCTTCCTCCACCGTGGCGGTCAAACAGATTCCAAATCCCTTTAGAACGTGGCTTAATTCCTTGTTGATTCTGCTTCCTCCATCGGGCGCAATCTTAGCCATCCGATCTGGGCTCCTCCAAATCCAACATCATACGCATGTCCCGTGTAGTTGACTTTCTTGACCGATAGCGTGCGATCAACGGTGGTTTTCTCTCTCCTTCACTGCCACGCGTCGATCGTTGAGTGGGATCGCTCCGCTCTTCTCCAAAACCGTTTACCATTTGAGGGCACCCCGATCAATACCGCCGGTTTTCTAGAGCGCGGGTCCCACCTTCGTACATTAGCACTTTTCGTTTCTCCGCCCGCGGTTCTTCGGCTCCCAACGCGACCGAGTGCTTAAGGCTCCTCCATTTTGGCCTTGTTCGCACAGCGATGCGCAATTACTGCTAGGCGCTAATCGTGCATCGAAAATCACCTCCTTTTCCCGATCCGGAGCTCCCAAGGGCTACTTTGACCTCCTGCGCAGTCTCCATGGGCCTCGGTCAACGTGCTTTGACTGAGGTCCTCGTCGTTCCATGTTGGCTGCCATTGCCACTAGTTCAGCGTGTTTTTGATGTTGTTTTGGATTCTTTAAAGATTTGTTTCGTCCCGATACAGTCATGGTTTTTTTTTTTACAGTCTTTTATGGATCCAATTCGAATCACGATGATGCAGGAGCATTCAGCCCAAGGGAAATTATTGTAAATAGTAGACATAGGGGGTCATGCATTTGTGGAATTAGTTTCCTAAGTTCCAATTCAGTTTAATATTTAGGCTTTTAAGTGTGATTTAATTAGATATTCTCAAAATAAATAAATGAGAACATAAGAACTAGGGAGAGCTTTTAGGCATAAAAGGAATGGATGTGGATCATTAAGTGATAAGGAGGCTTTTCTATTTTAAAACAGGAAAAAGATGGAATAAAGCCTCAAGAGGCTTTTTGTCATATGTATGCATTGCATGTAGAGCTTTAGAGCTTTTATTTGAGTGATTTTAGGATTTTGTTGAGAAGTTGAAGAGATTGAACTTAGATTAGATCATTCTAAATTTTATAAATTAGCAAGCCTAAAGGGCATTAAAAATCAGAAGGGAAGAGAGTGAGAAAGTGTGAGATTGAGAGTAGGCTTGAACAGTAAGGCTGTAAGCCTTCAGCAAGTTGTAATGGCCATGACTGTTGAATATATGGCCACGAAGAAAGTTTGTAAATATTTTTAATGTTAAGGTGAAAAGTGATTTCAGAAATTATATGGTTCGATTTATGGAGTGGTGTATATTTTTCTATAACTGAGTTTTGTATTGTTGAGGCGTTGGTTGAATTACAGTTAAATGCATATAACAATCTGGCCAAGAGCTCCAAACAAAATACGATGGCTATTGAATAAAACGCGTGGCAAATAGAAGGCAAATTTGGTCAGCAATGGAAGGTGTTAACGCAAAACAATATTGTAGTAAAGACGTACAAGATTGAAGGGCGACTAAGGAATTAATTTGTGTTGTGTTGAATTATAGAGAAATCGTGTGAATAGCATTTTTTATATGAAGTGAAGTTATAGCGTTAAATGTTGAGCAACAGTCGATGTAGTCAAACTTGAAAATAGTGAAGGTGCGTTATGAATTTGCATAAGTATTCCTCGAGGTAAGCCAATGGCAGATTCCTTATTGCGTTGATTGAAGTTTGCAATCAAGGTTTGAGGACATGTTATTTTGTGGGGATCAATGTTATGGAAATGTTTGCGTGGAGGCTTCATATAAACTTCATCAAATAGCGTTTAAAAGTTATTTCTTTAAGATGCTTTGCATACACGTGTATGGTAGAGACCAAGAAATAAAACTAGTGATTGGTTAAAATCCTTTATGGGGCTTTTATAAAGGCCTCTAATGCATTGAACCGTTGAATGTTAACTGATGAAAAAAAGTGAAAAAAAAAATTAAGCTTTGATTGAAGGGTGTTGCGTCTAATATTTTGATAAGTTTCAATTCATGAAAGATAAACTTTCGCATGCACATGGTATTGTGTGAAATTGCCAACTACTGAAGTTTTAGTTTGGAAAAAAAACTAAGATGCACGCTGATATGCACAGAGATTAAAGATCCTGGTTATTGCAGGCCTGGCTTGCATCAGGTGGTATCAGAGCTAGAATGCTCAGCTGAAGATATATATATATTTTTTTTAATTAATTAATTAATTAATTTATTTATTTTTTATTTTTTTTGAATGAGAACAAAAGGTTTTATCAAAAACTAAAGTATGTTTCTTTGGATGTGTGATGAATGATTTTTAAATTTAATATGCAAGCATACACAAATGCAGTGAAGAAGATTGCAGAAGTGGAAAGAAGACAAGATCATGCAGGATCTTAAAGGTGAGATGATTTTTTGAGTTAAAATTTATGATTGAAGTTTATGGTTTCAGAGAAGATGATGGCAGTGAACTTGGCATTCAGCTAAAGGCTGAATAAGGAGGACAATTGCAGTGTCCTGAAGAAGAAGGTGAGTTGAAGAGATAGCCTGAAGAGAGCAGAGAGAGTGCTCGAAAGGTTCCAGAGGCAGTGAACTAGTACTTACCAAAAGACCGAGTGAGGAGAGCTTGGTGAGGTAGTGGCAGCAAGAGAGATTGTTGTTGCAGAGGCTAGTACAACTCATGGTGAGTGAGAAACTCATGAGGAAGCAGTCTGCCAGAGAGAGAGGGACTTTCAGAGGAAAAGGAAGTCAAGGTGGTAGTGGAAGATCTAGAGCATCTAAAGAAGGAGCTAGTCGTAGCTCAACCCAGCATGCAACCACAGGAGGTGATGCAAGAGGCAGAGGGAGTTTTTCTAGAGGAAGAAGAGGTTCAGAGAAATGCCACAGAGATGAGATGACTGCAGAAGTTAGAGAAAGAGAGATTGCAGTAATAAAGGTACAATTGCAGGTACTAGAAGAATGGCTGCAAGAGCAGGAAAATCAGAAAGGAAAATGGATGTTTCCACTGAAGGGAAAGAGAGTGATTTGGCGACAATTACAAAGGAGGTTGAGGCAAATTGTGATTGCCTTGTTGAAAAATGGACTTAGAGTTTTTGAGTCAGAGAGGGAATTTGAAGATTCCACATGCAGATATGTTCAAAGGAAAATGTTTGAGGAAGCAGTCAAGACTAAAAAGTCTTGTGGTTTTAAAATTGATGAGTTGTGTATATTTGCAGGTGCAGAGGAGGTTTCCATTGGTGAAACAGAAGAGAAGATCATTGATGATTTCTTGAGTTATTGGGCAAATACAGATCAGCTGGATAATGTAAAACCGTGTATTTTTGTAGTTGACAATTGTGATGTGATTACAGGTTTTACTGAGGAGGATGTGCAATCTTGTGAAACTGTTACAGCACAAGAGGAAGTTCTTGTGGATGTTGGAGAAGAGAATCAGTCTGAAGCATAGATAAGGGAAGTAACAGCTGATACTGTTGAACATTTTGTGCAAACTGAAATTTTATGTATAAATGCAGGTGATGATGATATGCTTCAACAATGCTACAAAGAAATTGCATTATTAGAATATTTGTTGGAAAATCCAGAGTATGACAGGGAGATTGCAGAAGAAAGAGTTCAGTGCAATGAACAAGAGGAAAAAGACATCATGGAAACAGATGGTATGAGAGGAAGACTAGTTGATAGTCTTAAGAATTATTTAGAGAATTCTTTGGGCAGAGAGAATCAACATACTGATGTGCTGATTGAGATGGACAATTCAGAACAGCATACTGAAATGCTGGCAGAGGGAAGTAAGGCACTGATGCCTTATATTTTTTATTCTAACAATTGCTTTGTGAGTACAGGTCTTATTGAAGATGCCAGGGAAAATCTGTTAGACAAAGAAATTGAACTGATGAGGCGGATGATGATGAAGGAATCCTGGAAGAGGCCAACAGCGATAGAACAAAAGGGAAGCAACAAAAGGAAGACAACAGAAGATTGCGAGAGCACAGCCATTAGAGCGATGCAACATAAAGTGTGGAAACCTGGAGAAAGGCAGCGAGCAATAGCACATGATGACTTGCAGAACAAAGTCTGGGATCCAGGAAAACCAAGACCAGAAGACACATGATCAGGAGATCATGAATATTTTCTACCTTGGGAGTCTGATGCAGGAGCATTTAGCCCAAGGGAAATTATTGTAAATAGTAGACATAGGGGGTCATGCATTTGTGGAATTAGTTTCCTAAGTTCCAAGTCAGTTTAATATTTAGGCTTTTAAAGTGTGATTTAATTAGATATTCTCAAAATAAATAAATGAGAACATAGGAACTAGGGAGAGCTTTTAGGCATAAAAGGAATGGATGTGGATCATTAAGTGATAAGGAGGCTTTTCTATTTTAAAACAGGAAAAAGATGGAATAAAGCCTCAAGAGGCTTTTTGTCATATGTATGCATTGCATGTAGAGCTTTAGAGCTTTTATTTGAGTGATTTTAGGATTTTGTTGAGAAGTTGAAGGGATTGAACTTAGATTAGATCATTCTAAATTTTATAAATTAGCAAGCCTAAAGGGCATTAAAAATCAGAAGGGAAGAGAGTGAGAAAGTGTGAGATTGAGAGTAGGCTTGAACAGTAAGGCTGTAAGCCTTCAGCAAGTTGTAATGGCCACGACTGTTGAATATCTGGCCACGAAGAAAGTTTGTAAATATTTTTAATGTTAAGGTGAAAAGTGATTTCAGAAATTATATGGTTCGATTTATGGAGTGGTGTATATTTTTCTATAACTGAGTTTTGTATTGTTGAGGCGTTGGTTGAATTACAGTTAAATGCAGATAACAATCTGGCCAAGAGCTCCAAACAAAATACGATGGCTATTGAATAAAACACATGGCAAATAGAAGGCCAATTTGGTCAGCAATGGAAGGTGTTAACGCAGAACAATATTGTAGTAAAAACGTACAAGATTGAAGGGCGACTAAGGAATTAATTTGTGTTGTGTTGAATTAAAGAGAAATCGTATGAATAGCATTTTTTATATGAAGTGAAGTTATAGCGTTAAATTCTGAGCAACAGTCGATGTAGTCAAACTTGAAAATAGTGAAGGTGCATTATGAATTTGCATAAGTATTCCTCGAGGTAAGCCAATGGCAGATTCCTTATTGCGTTGATTGAAGTTTGCAATCAAGGTTCGAGGACATGTTATTTTGTGGGGATCAATCTTATGGAAATGTTTACGTGGAGGCTTCATATAAACTTCATCATATAGTGTTTAAAAGCTATTTCTTTAAGTTGCTTTGCATACATGTGTATGGTAGAGACCAAGAAATAAAACTAGTGATTGGTTAAAATCCTTTACGGGGCTTTTATAAAGGCCTCTAATGCATTGAACCGTTGAATGTTAACTGATGAAAAAAAGTGCATAAAAATATCAAGCTTTGATTGAATGGTGTTGCGTCTAATATTTTGATAAGTTTCAATTCATGAAAGTTAAACTTCTGCATGCACATGGTATTGTGTGAAATTGCCAACTACTGAAGTTTTAGTTTGGAAAAAAAACTAAGATACACGCTGATATGCATAGAGATTAAAGATCCTAGTTATTGCAGGCCTGGCTTGCATTACACGACCTTCCCACTGAAAGAGCTTTTGGACCACCAAAAGTTGGTTTTCTTCAAGCATCGACTAAGTGAGGAAACTGTTGTCTCACTTGCCCAATCTCAATCCACTTCACACTGCTCGGCTTCGAACCTTTAAGCCCAATCCTGAGGTATTCCACATGTCCATTGCACGTCGTCCTTACCTTCCTGTCCAATATTGTGTCTTCCCGTAATTCATTAAGGTATTCAGGTAGCAGGTCATCAACATAAGGCACTTGACTCTGTTCTTCAAGGTCCTCAATCATTGAAGGTTCAAACAACCTCAAGCAATCTGCATTTACGACTAAGTAGATGTGCATGTAAGCTGGTAGATCAAGGAGAAAAGCATTTTCACCAATCTTCTCAAGTATCCTAAAGGGTCCATACCTGATAGGCTTTAGCTTTTTACCTTCACCTTGCATCTTGTCCTTGTTGATATACATCCAGAATTGGTCTCCAACTTGAAAACTATGCTCCATCTGATGCTTATCATGCCTAGCCTTGTACTTGGCCTGGCTCTTTTCCAGCTATTCCTGTACTGCATGGTGGATCTCCTAGATCTGTTCAATGAACCTAGTTGCCTTGTCCACATCACTGTGTCTATCAACCATGGTATCTTTACCAAAGACAAAATCTAAAGGAGATCTTGGTATGAAACCAAGACAGGTCTCAAAAGGAGATCTTTATGTAGAAGAGTGTTTGGCTCTACTGTAAGCATGCTGCACACAACACAAGTGCTCATCCCAAAGCTTTGGGTGTTTGCTGCAATGTCCTCTTAGTAATTGGATCACTGTCCTGTTAACTACTTCTGTCTGGCCATCTATTTGTGGATGAAAAGTTGTGTTTTTCTTTAATTTGGTGTCCATTAGTTCCCACAGACTTGACCAAAACTTCCCCACAAATCGGGTGTCTCCATCAGATACAATAGAAGTGAGTAATCCGAAATGAACCCATACATGTTCTAAGAATAATTTTGTAGTTTGTTCAACTGTAATCTGTTTACCACAGGGTATCAAAATACACATTTTGCTGAACCTATCCACAACAACATATAGATAATCATGCCCTTTCCTAGATTTAGGTAGTCCTCAAACAAAATTCATGGAAATTATTTCCCAAGGGTAAGAAGGAACTGGCAATGGAGTGTATAAGCCTAGTTTTTTGTTTCTGGGCTTGCTTTTTGCACACATAGCACACCCCTTTACATATCTAGAAACTGTCTTACTCATTCTTGGCCAATAGCAGAACCTTTGCAGCTGTGCAACTGTTTTACTTACCCCAAAGTGACTTGTTATCAGAGAAGTGTGTGCTTCCCTAATTATCTTCACTTTCTCAGTTTGTGGAATACAGAGTTTCCCACAATGATATAAGAGTTGATCCTTCATGTGATAGTCCAATTCTTCTATTCTTTTACCTTGACTCAAAGTTGCATATACATCTTTAAAATCCATATCTTGAGCATATTATTTTATGTAGCTTTCATGCAACACATAATTATGCTTAAGTATGGTAGATGTATTTATAATGGGTCTAGATAACATGTCTGCAACCTTGTTATGTATGCCTTTTTTATATCTGATGACTAAATGAAATTGTTGTAGAAACCCCATCCATCTGTAATGTCTTGATTGCTGCAATTTAGTTTGGGAGTGTAGGTATTGAGGTCGCTGATGATCAATATGTATTACTGTTTCTTTGCCCATTAAATAATGCTTCCATTTTTTCACACTCTGAACTAATGCATACAATTCTCTATCATATGTAGGATAGTTAACTACTGCAGGATTAAAAGCCTCAGAATAATAACATATGGGTTTACCATACTATGTCAACACTGCTCCCATGGCATAGTCATTGGCATCAGTTTGGATCTCAAATGGTCTTTGTAGACCTGGCAGTGCTAGTACAGGTGATGTACTAATTTTTTTCTTTTAAGGTGTCGAAGACTTTCTGCTGTTTGCCTCCCCATTGAAGCACCTTTTTCAATCCTGTCAAAGCATGTAAGGGAGTTGCAATTGAGGAAAAATTTGAAATGAACTTCCTCCAATACTGTGCTACTCCTAAGAATCTTCTCATTTCTGTAGCAGACTTGGGTTTAGGCCAGTTAATGATGACTGCCACTTTAGAGGGATCTATTTTCAATTCACCTCCCCCTACTATATGACCCAAATAATTTAGAAATGTTTTGCCAAATTCACATTTGGAGAGTTTAACATAAATTTTTTCTCTTTTCAAAACATCTAATGTCTGCTTAACATGCTTTAAATGTTCTTCCCACATTTTACTAAAAATCAGAATGTCATCCAGATACACAATAACAAAATCATCAAGAAAAGGTCTGAGTACATCATTCATTAATCTCATGAAAGTAGCAGGGGCATTGGTCAAGCCAAAAGGCATAACCAACCATTCATACAATCCCTGCTTTGTTTTGAAAGAAGTCTTCCATGCATCTTGCTCTACAACTCTGACCTGATGGTATCCACTGTGCAAATCCAACTTGGTGAAATAAACAACTTCCTTCAATTCATCTAAAAGATCATCTATACGAGGAAGGGGATAACAATTTTTGATTGTTATCTTATTCAACGCTCAGTAGTCAATGCACATTCTCCACGAACCATCTTTCTTTCTCACCAAAACGATTGATGACCCACATGGTGATGTGCTAGGCCTGATGAACCCTTTCTCGAGCAACTCCTGCACCTACACCTGCCTCTTGATTTCAACATTCTCTAAAGCAGACAACCTGTACATGCCAATGTTAGGCAATGGAACATCTTGCTGCAAAATAATATCATGTACTATTCCCTTTTTGGGTGGCAGAGCTTCAGGTTCTTGGAACAAGACATCATACTCTGAAACAATCTTTTATATATCAGCTTGCTGATTAGCATTACAGCCCTCAAATACATTGGTTTTATCAAGTTTCTTTTCCTTTACAACCATTAGTAAGAATTGTTTGCATGAATTTATCATTCTTTTCATCTTTCCTGAGTTTATGAGAGTATAATTATTCTTGAGCTTGTGAGCTCTTACAAAGTATTTGATTCCACCTTTAACAAGTAGATACTTGTTCTCAGCTCTGTAGAAAATAGCCTTTCTATCATACAAGTAAGGACTTCCTAAAACAATTCCACATATATCCAAAGGAATTACATCTAACTCAACCTCATCTACAAATGCTGACCCAAAAGAAAACTTGAGTTTGCACTATCTAGTCACTTGTAGTTATGCTTTATCATTCAACCATCCTAATGGGTATGGTTTCTTATGAGATGTAGTTGTTAATCCCAATTTCTTTAAAATTGCTTTAGAAATTAGATTTACTTGTGAGCCACTATCAAATAAAGTATCAATCTTTTGATTTTTGGAAACAACTCGAATATGGAAAAGCTCATGTATTTTTCTCTCATGTTCTTCATCAATAACAGATTGCGCTGAATTACTAGTAGATGCTTCAGAATTCTTACCTTTTATACCTGTGGCTGCAATGATTGTTTCATCTCTCGAGTTTGACCCCAAATATTTCTGAATAGCTGCAACAATCTTCTTCTTCTTTCCCTCTGACTTCTTAGGTCTCAGCTCTGGATGTAGAATCCAACAGTGCTCATCATCATGCCCATCCTTTTTACAGTGAGTGCATGAAGCTTTGCTTTTATGTGCAGTGTTAGCCTTCCTTGCTTTCCACTTCTGCTTTCTTTTCTCCTTGCTCTTGCTCACAGTGGGTTGGGATGGTCCCCCAACTTCTGGATTTCCATTCTTTCCTCTAGCTTCTAGCTGAGTAGCTTGTACAGATACCTCATCTATACTAGTGGGATTAAACATGAGGATGGTATGCCTCATGTAGCTGTGTAGACCACCAATGTACTTCAAAAGAGTTTCTGGTGAGTCTAATGAGATACCCAACATCAATGCTCTCTTTCTAAATTCTTGAGTATACCCTTGTACACTTTACCCTTTCAACTGCCGAAGAGTTTTCCAACTCATCATGGCTTGTTCCATGTAGGCCAATGGATAGAACTGCTTTTTGATTGCAGAAACAAATTTACTCTAGACATAGATGGTGTTACCATGATTCCTCACATCAGCTTGGTTTCTGCCTTCCCACCAAACCAAGGCAATGCCTCCTAGGCGTAGGCTTGCCAGTTGAATTTTACTCTTATCTGATTCTATGTTTTGTACCCTACAATACACATCAATTTGTCTAATCCAATTGTCTAACTTTTCAGCATTTAGCTCTCCATCATAGAACTAGGAGCATTAGAAGTTCTGCCATCTGGTGCATTACCCTATTCTATCAGATTCATTCTATTGTGTAACTGACTACCACTGATACTACGATTGGTCAGAGTGGAGACTAACCACTGAACTTTGGGAAATGGTTTGATGGAGAGATAGATGGGAAGAGGCTAGAACAAACACCCAGAAGGAATGAGCCTCGCCTACTTATTCCCGCCTTCCTAGATAAGTGGATGGGTTTCAGGGATTTAGGAAATCACCCGACGGGCTTGGGAAAGAAGGACTTGGAGGACCCGTTAGGGGCCTCACTATTCATATGGTGAGGGCGCTTTCCTCGACATCGTAACCTTGGCCGATTCCCTCACCTTTTTAGGGAAGGTG
>APFE030232488.1:74423-117632 GCA_000404065.3 Pinus taeda | reverse complement strand
CATGTACACAACTCCATCATTAATTGATTTATATTCCTTAAACCATTCTTTATGGATACACATGTCGTTTGATGCCCCGGAATCTAACAACCAATGTTGACCATGATTTGACACATTAACTGATAAAACTTCATCACTCATACCTGAACCTGAAGTCGAACCTGTATCTGTCATATTCGCCTCCTTCTTCTCTGTCGAAGACTCTGCTTTTGAAGTTTGTTGCTGTCGCTTCCAGCAGTCCTTCTTTAAATGCCCTGATTTTCCACAAACCAACACTTTAGCTTACTCTTCTTCCCTTTTGACTTTGAACGTGAGTCGCTCGGCTTCCTGGGGCGTCTTTCTTTCGAACGACCTCTAAACATCATAGCTTCTGATGTAGAGGTTTCGGAATGTGACTTCCTCCTTGTTTCTTCCTATAATAAGGATGCAACTACATCATCAAACTCAATAGTTTCTGATGAACTAAGACTTATAGAAGTAACAAAATGATCCCATGATTCGAGCAACGAGCACAATAAAGTAATAGCTTTATCCTCGGATGGAATTTTTACTTCTATAATTTGTAATTGCACAAGAATTTAAAGCATTTAAATGATCAGCAATCGATGTACCTTCCTTCATTCTCAAACCGTACAACTGTCGCTTCAGGAGAATCCTATTGGTTAAGGATTTGGTCATGTACTGTTTCTCCAATTTCGTCCACAAACCAGCAGCTGTTGTCTCCGACACAATATTAAACAAGACATCGTCCACCAGGCATAATCAAATGGCACTTACAGCTCTTTCATCCATTTCGTCCCACTCATCGTCTGTGATGTTGTAAGGTTGTTTGGATTTACCCATCAATGCCTTTACCACGCCTTGTTGGACAAGCAAGTCATGCATTTTCACCTTCCAGATCTCAAAAATTATTCTTGCCATTAAATTTCTCATTTTCAAAACGGGCACTTTGAGTTTTCGCCATTTTGTATCAAAAAGCACAATAATCTCCAATATCAACGTTTTAAATACCAGCAATTAAAAAAAAAATTGCCTATGCCTTTAAAACAAAATATCTTCCCTTCACAAAAAAAAATTGCTGCCTATGTCTATCTATCGTTGTCTTTACAACAAAAAAAAATTCCTTGTTTGCACTTCTCACAAAATTCCACCCTATAAAAAATACTTGCATAAGCACAATTCTGTGTCTATTTTTCTCTTAATCGGATGTATTATATTGCATCGAGAATCTTTATTATACTCAATACTCAATAGATACTTAATCGGATGTGATGGTTATAGGAATTGTATACTCAATATGTATCTTGTACAAACTCAAAGAATTGAAAATTACATTTTCTTTGACGTGGTGACTTCGATTTCTTGAAACAACGGGTAATAACCATAAGCAAAGAAGTTTAATGGCCTGATATGGTAATAGAAATCGGATTACGGTAACCCTGTTACTCTCACCATTGGATGCTGGTGTATCCAAAAATCAACCGTCAATTTCTACCTCAACATCCTTACTGTAGAAATCCTATTCATTCTGTAGGTTTTATCGTTTCATGACAGTCGGGCAATTTAAAAAACAGCGCAGTGGCAATTTTAAAAAACGCGCAGGGGCTATTTAGAAATACGCAGGGATAAGAGTACGCTCCACGCAATTAAAAAAATACCAGGTATAGTAGCGCTCCACGCTTCAAAACTTATCAGCGCTCCACTAATGCGATCCACTCCACACTCACCGCACCAGGTAGTACAACACTCAACGCGCACAGCACAGCAACCCGCTCCTTCAATCAACAATCCACGCACAGCAAACGCACTAGCAGCTCAGTCCGCACCCCTCCTCGCGTTAGCGCAGCGCCTTCAGCACTCCAGGACTTGATCCAACAGTGCTCTGATACCAATTGTTGGATCAGGTGCACAACAAATAAATTAAACACACAACAGTATTCAAGCATATAAACACAAGAATTAACGTGGTTCACCCAACCAATCTGGGCTACGTCCACCAAACATAGGCATCAGGAATATATTAATCAAATTGGAGATTACATCAAGAAATCCTCACACTCTCTTAGCAAATCATCCGAATGATTGCCTGTTATATAGCATAGAGAATCTAACAGCCTTATAACTCCCTCACATCAAATATAGGAGGCATCAACTCCCTCCCAACAACCTAGAGCTAATCTAGGAACTGAATCTCTATTGTTGTCATCCTTCAGATATTTTTACCTATTTAACTCAAACAGAAAATCTCAACAGTTCCATGCTGGCTACCATTGCCACTGGTTCAGGGTGTTTTTGATGCTGTTTTGGATTCTTTAAAGATTTGTTTTGTCCCGATATAGTCATGGTTTTTTTTCGACAGTCTTTTATGGGTCCAATTCAGATTAGTTGCATCTGGTAGGAAAATTATTCTTATAGCTATTCCACCTAATTGTCAAAGTCATTATACTATGGTGTGCCTCAAATATGTCCTCACTACAACATTTCAAGCCTTGTTGTAACTCCTCCAAATTGCATAAAATGTAGCAACCATCATTGCAATGACATTATACCACTTCAATCTTGAAACCTATCAAATTCACATTGTAGAGGCCCAATCCTAAGTCCTTCGAAGCATTATGAATGATATTATTGTGGTTTGAAGAGAGAGACCAAACTAAGGCTTGGGCTCAAAACTCCACAAAATGAGAAGCTTGCCACTCCCTACTAAATTGATATCCTATACTAATAAAAGCCACCTTAAGAGAAACAAACTAGTGGTGGTAGACCATCCAAATATGTTGTTTCTCATGATGCTTGAACACAATTGAAAATTGTAGACCATAGAGGTGACATATATTTATTTCTAGGATTGAGAAGTTAGCCAATTAATTCCACACATGTTGTTCAGTTTCCATCACACCCATATTTAGTCATTGCAACACTAAACTAATTTGCCATGGCCTCAATGTCTTAAATTCATATCCTTTCAATTTAGAGGTGGAAGACAAGTGTTGGAATTAAATAGGGGATTCATCATTGAATTACACATCATGGAGGTGGAAGATAAAGGTCTGATTATTTACAATGCATACACCTTCTACTAATCCCATGCCTTCGTTAGCTTCCTCATCAATATTCTAATTTTGTTGCCATAGGACTTGGAAGAAATCAATTTTCTCATAGAACTTAGACACAAAAACTTAAACCATATTAAGGATAAATCTTGGGGAACGTTTGGTTCAAACTTTAGAATTAGGTTTGTTATAATTTTAGAGTTATACCCTATCGAAGTTAGGGTTTGTGAATAGTCCTAAAATCAATTTTAAACAAGTCAATTTGTTTTATTTACTATATATTCTTTTTTTGGGACTTTTCAAATAGAGAAACATTCAAGGATTTCAAGGGGCATACAAAAGTACCTTAGTTACAAATATCAAAATTACATTTGAAGAATTTGACATGTGGTATGCCATGCAAGTTTTCTTGTGGGAAGATGCCAAAAATCAACAAGTTTTGGGAAAATTCCATAGCTTTCACTTGACACATCAAATTTTGTTCACACCTGTGGAATTGCAGAAAAACATATCAAAGTATTACAAACCAAAGTTTCAGATCCATAAGTACTCAAATTTCAAAGATATATCTAGAAAAACTTCAGTTATTAAGATATTCTTAAAATTAAGATATATAACTTACAAGTGACCTAACTATTGATTAGAAGAGTTCATTTTTTCCGTGACTAAAAGTTGTGATAAAGAGGAGTATTATTATTATTTTATAACATGCCCCCAAAGAAAGCTACCACACCAGTTAAATATACTAAAGGCTCATAATTGACTCATGAAGAAAGTGATGGCTTAGAATTTAGGTTATCTCAATTAGCGAAGAAAGTTAATGAAATGGATGGTAGTATGTTGAAAAAGGCGGATTCATCAGGTTTTTATGAAAAAAATAAAAGAGAAGATGAATGAAAATGAGGAAGAAATGCAAAAATCCATTAGAGAAGAAATACAATAATTAAAAAACATTATATTAAAATATCTCCCTAAAAGGGATGTGCAGATACAAGGAAACCATGAATATAAGGAGAAGCATTGTGTTGAGAATCAATCTCATATGGGGAGTATGCTATCACAATTAGAGAGAACAAATGTTGAATTACATAACAGAATTATGAATTTTCAATATAAGATCCATATCATCAAGTCTTCAAGTCAGCACTAAGGAACTACCATTTTCCAAAGATCGATATGAGAAATTTTAATCATAATGATCCTATAACATAGATATTTCATATGGAGCGAATGGTTATCATGTCTTTTAAATATTACATCAAAATTGGGCTCTGAAACTTGATCTAGAGTTAGCGTTTTGACGTTGGACACCATGGCGGGACACACAGGAGGGAGTGCTGCTCCCTCCTACAGTCAAGTAGTTACAGATAGAAGCAAGGACATGGGAAAGCAACGTTTCAAGAAACCTCTGGAGAAGGCAACAGTGGGAAGTAACATGGACATATTGGGAGGAAACAGACCTCATAAAGCTAGTAAGGAAAAGGAGAAATGGAATATCAGTCAAAAACCTACATCTATAAGGAAAACTCGGGTCTGCAAACCTAAGTCAAACATCATTCCTCAGGTCATCTTGAGCGACCCTGCACTACAAGCACATAGGGACCATATGACGGAACATGCGGTCATTTGCAAATTCATGGGAATATGGCCAGCAGAGAGGGAATTGCATGTATGGATAAGGAGCCACTAGAAGCGAAAGGGGGAAATACACCTTCATCTGGGATCCAAGGGCTTCTTCACAGTAGTATTCACAAATCTAGAGGATAAAGACAGAGTGTTTGAAGGAGGACCGTATTTCTATGCTGCAGCAGGCCTCTACATGCGGCCATGGATGATGAACTTTGTTCTGAAACGCGAGACATTTACATTGGTATCGATATGGATCAGACTATACTCCCTTCCTCTAGATTATTGGCTATCGTAATCGTTGAAAACAATAGGCAACAAACTGGGGCATTTTCTAAAGATCTCAGATGTGACTCTAAAAGGAAAATACACCTCCTTCGCTCGGATTTGTGTGGAAATGGACTTATCTGGAGCACTTCTTGACACGATAATTTTAGAAGTATATGATGAAGAATGGGTACAGGCGGTGGACTATGAGCACATCCCATTTAGGTGCCACAAATGCCATGAACATGGGCATCTATATAAAGACTGCCCAACAAAAAACATCGAGAGAAATGTGAAAACCACTGTGGATAAAAATCCTGAGGGTTTTACCAAGGATGGGGGCAAAGGGAAAGGCGGAAAGAGGCCACAAAACAAGATCAATAAGGAAAGACAACCGAGACACAATAGCTTTAAGATCTTAGAAGAAGAAGAACGAAACAAAGAAACAAACCAGGAAATGGAGAACATTATCACTAAGAAGGAAAGGGATGACAGCATGGAAGATATCATAGAAAAAATTATGGAGATAAATAGGTACCATGAAATGACTCCAAGTGAGGCAGGAATGGAGGACCATGAACTGTAGGAGATTCTAGATAAGGAAAATCTTGATCTAGAGAAATTTCTAGAACAACGAACGACCAAAGGAGTGGACTCCCTGCCAAAAGAGGAATATGACAGGGTTCAACAGCTCTTCCTATGGAGATAACAATCGAAGGGAACTGGAGTCAAAATAAATCATGAAAGCCAAGAACATAGAGGGGTCAAAATGATGGAGGAGACACAAGCACAATCTCCAAAGAACTTAGGCAGGAAAAGAGGAAGAAAAAGACAGAAGGAGTTGCTGAATGAATGTGGGAAACTATTGATTTACTTAGGTAAGATGAAAGAGCTCACCAGTTACTCCTTTACAAACCTTTCTTAATGAAGCTCACAACCTGGAATATTAGAGGCATAGGAAATAGAAGGAAACAAAGAAATCTCGGTACTAGAATGAAAGAAGAAAAACCAGATATGGTTTTTATTCAGGAGACAAAATGTTCGATGGATAAGATTAGAGAAATTCATAATAAATGGCTAATCAAGTATGAGTATCTAGAGGTTAAACAAAAAACTCAGTGGGGGGGATTCTCACGCTGTGGGATCCACAAAAAATTGGAATCCTGGATGCTGAGGCTTCTAGGAACTATATTTCTTTGGTTTGTCAACCTTTAGGTGATAAGGAGATATACATGATCACAAATGTATATGGACCTCAAAAGCAAGAAGACAAACTCAAGCTTCTCACCTCCCTTGAGGAAGTAAGAGCAAGACACCCTAATATGCCCTGGATCGTTGCAGGAGATTATAAGATCTCTTACAGAGAAAAAATGCAGTATTAGAAGCTAGGTAGAGACTCCATGGCTTTCCATAACTTCATAATGAACATGGGGTTAGTGGACACTAGAACAATAAATGGGACCTTCACCTGGAACAACAAAAGGGGAGGGGCTTCACAAGTCGCATCTAGACTAGATAGATTTATTATCTCAAAGGACCTCTTTCTCTCAGGCCCTACCATAACAGCTTCTAGTCTTCCCTTTGGAGGTTCTGATCATTGGCCTGTACAGCTGGAAGCCACTTTTATGGGTACACCAAGAAACAAACCTTTCAGTTTTAAGAATGCCTGGCCCTCTCACCTTGAATTCACCAGTAATATTGACAAATGGTGGAGAGAGGATCTAAATATTCAAGGCACTAGAATGTTCCTGCTCCAACATAAACTTAAACATATCAAATCCAAGCTTAAAGGTTGGAACAAAAAGGAATTTGGTAATATCTTCAAAGCCAAAAGAGAAGCTGAGCAGAAACTCCAGGAGATCAATCATATCAACATCACAGAGGGCTTTACTGAGGAACGGAAAAAGCTAGTTGATTCTTTACAGGAAGAATGGGAAGATCGGTGCTTGCAAGAGGAGATTTTGTAGAGACAGAAGTCAAGGATACAGTGGATTAGAGAGGGAGAAAGAAACACGAAGTTCTTTCATAAATCTACAATGGATCACAGGGCACACAACAGAACCATAAAGCTTAAAGACTCTCAAAGGAGAGAAATCGTCTCTCACAAAGACATGGAATCTCTCCTTGTACAACATTTCCTCAGTATTGTAGAGGAGCCTCTGGGGGATAGATCCAAGTTCATCAACCATTTCACTTAGTATATCCCTCAGCTGGTTACCATAGAAGATAACAACAATCTTAACAGGCCAGTGTCGGAAGAGGAGGTCAATGAAGTGATCAATGAAATTCAAAATGGAAAAGCTTCGGGCCCAGATGAGTTCAACATAGACTTCTTCAAAGCATGTTGGAAAATAGTCAAACAGGATATCCTTGAGGAGGTGGAAGACTCAAGAAGATCCAAAAAGATTCTAAAGGCTTTTAATGCTTCCTTCATAGCTTTGATCCAAAAAATGGAAAAATCCATGACTCCAGGTGGATTTAGACCCATAGCTTTATGTAATGTGGTGTATAAAATTATTTCCAAGGTGATTTCCAATAGACTCAAGCCCCTTTTACCAGCTCTCATCTTCGAGGAGCAAATGGGCTATGTGGAAGGAAGACAAATCCTCAATAATATCATCCAATCTCATGAGGTAGTACACTCTCTCAAAAGCAACAAACAAGCTGGTATGATCATTCAACTAGACCTAGCAAAAGCTTACGACAAGCTAAGTTGGTCTTATATAAGGGCAGTTCTAAGAGCCTTTGGCTTCGACCAAAACTGGATAAGATGGGTTATGGCACTAGTTACCACAACTAGTTTCTCCATCCTGCTTAATGGCTCTCCTTCAAGACTCTTCACACCCTCCAGACGTCTTAGGCAAGGGGATCCTCTCTCACCCTTCCTCTTTGCTCTCATGATGGAAGGGCTAGGCAGAGCAATTAAAATGGAAAATGCTAAAGGAAGAATCCAGGGCATCAAACTCACCTTGGATGGAGTGGCTAACACTCATCAACAATTTGTGGATGACACAATGCTGTAGGGCATATCCATAGTCAGGGAAGCTAGAATGATCAAACATATTTTGAATGACTTTGTTATGGCTACTAGCATAGAGGTAAGCCTCAACAAATCAAATTTTTTTTTCTTTAACATTGACATTTCTATTTAAAGAAATATCACAAGAATTCTTGGGTTTCAAAGGGACTAGCTACCTTCCAAGTATCTGGGCATACCTCTCACAGATAAACCACTTAGCAAGGAAGTGTGGGAGCCAATTATAAATAAACTTCAGGACAAGATCAGAAAATGGACATGTAGGTCTTTAAATTTGGTGGGGCACCTTGTGCTCACACTGGTTGTCTTGTAGTTCATTCCCATGTTCATGTTCTCAACTCTTCTTGCTCCTGAAGGAATTAAGCAACAAATTAGGAGCATACAAAGGGACTTTCTATGGGGCAGAGGAGAAGAGAAAAAGAAATGGGCTTTAGTTGCCTGGGACAAGATTTGCAAACCCAAGAGCCATGGTGGCATGGGGCTTCATGATCCCGAAACCATTAGCGGAGTTTTGGGAGCTAAACTCTAGTGGAGGTGGATCAAGGAATCGACAACTCTTTGGGCTAAGCTTAGGAAACAAAAATATGCCAAGCATTGGCAGGAGAAGGATCACATTAGAATGTCAGGGCATATTAAGGGCTCCCACATTTGGAACCTTGCCTGGGAAAATAAAGGTATTGTTCAAAAACATAGTTTATGGGAAATTCGAGCTGGGAACCTAGCTCGATTTTGGGAGGACAACTAGCAACAGGAACCCAACTTGTATAAGGATGAATTAGTAGCTCTCAAGAATGACACAGACAACAAAGGTCTACTTGTGGTAAAAGACTTCTGGGACGAGGATAGAAATAATGGAAAATGGAGAACTTGGAAGGATCTAGGCCATAGTGAAGAGAGTCCTTTGAAGGCCCAGGAAAACTCTCTTACCCAGGATTTAGAACATAGGAGGATTCTGGTATCCTCCTTGCCTGACCAACTAAGATGGGGAAAGAACACCGAAGGAAAATTTAACCTCAAAGAAGCTAAACATGTAGTAATAGGATTTAACTATCTAAACCCTAACCAATTTTGGAAGAATCTTTGGCATAGCCCCCATTGGATGAAAATAAAGTTATTTATTTGGCTAGTTCATCAAAAGAAAATCTTAACTTGGGAGAATCTCCTGAAAAAAAGCTTCACCGGACCATCCAAATGCTACCTTTATGGCTCACAAGAGGAGACGATGGATCATCTTCTCAACCTCTACCCTTTCACCTCCACGGTGTGGGAATGGGTGGCCTCAATATTTAGGTACACTGGTAGGGACAGACTTAGCATCTCCAACACTTTGAAGAATTGGAGGAAAAATTTCTCAGGGAATGAAATCATTAATAAAGTCTGGACTCTGGTTCTAGGCTTTGTCATCTGGAATGTTTGAAAAGAGTGTAATAGTCGAATCTTCAAGAACAAAGCAAGCAAGCCCCAGCACATAATTGACCAAATTTTAAGGCAGATCAAAGACACAGTCAATAGCTTGTTGAGGACACTTCCTAAGGACCCTCCTCTGCCCCAATATGCGAGTATTCTACTACATTTGGGTCTCCAGTCTATAAGCCCACAAGGCATAATCAAGGGTGTGAGCCAAACAAATGTGGATATAAATATTTGGAAACCTCCTCCACATGGTTTCCTAAAGGTCAATATAGACGGAGCTTCTAAGAGGAACCCAAGGTTAGCTAGTTTTGTGGGCGTTATAAGAGATGAACAGGGTCAAATAAAGAAGATCTTTCATGGTTACTTGGGGAAGGCCACTAATAACATGGCGGAACTCATGGCCTTAGAGCATTGCTTGGCAATCTTGGTGGATTAAAATTCACATAATGTCATAATTGAAGCAGATTCAGAATTGATTATTAGAGTGGCCAAGAAAATATGTAACGGTACATCACCAGATAAAGTGTTGAAATGCTGGAGGCTATCACAGGTCTTTCACCGTATCTACACCCACCTGCAAACCTTAAAAATTGTAAGCTTTGTCCATGTGAAAAGAAAAGCTAACATGTTAGCTAATCGTTTGGCAAATGAAGGAGTGACTAATAAGGAAATGGACACTTGACATGTTTGGGAGTTGTTACCCTAGGTAAACTGTTAGAGGACTGTCTCTGTCAGGCTACCAAAGATAGGGAGCAATGGATTGACAGGATGGATCGAAGAGGATCAGGAGATAGACGGGAGGATAGGGAAGCCTAAACTGTTTCCCTGTTGTTTGGCAGTAGTCCGAAGATTGTATTGGCATTAGTATTCCATTGGATTTTAGTGGAAGGTTGGGATCAGTGGAGGAAGACCAAGGATGCAGTGGTGTGAGGACCGATTCTAGAAGTGCGACAGGTTTAATTGACCATCGATCACTGTATGGATCGAATGCGACACATTGATTAATGAAATATTGTTATCTATGAGTGTCTATGTGTTAAATGGAGTATGGTAGAGAAACTAGCGTTTAAGTGCAAATCCATCGATAAGCAGAAAATCAACGAAGTAGGGAGGAAGGAATGAGAACTGTTTGACGGGATAGATCAATGGTCTTCGCTTGGCGGAAGAGCGCGCAAATTAAATTCATGCGGAAATGGTTTCTCGAACCACAAGTGGTATTTCGGGTGGGGTCTAAGTGGTAACCGGTTTTTCGAGGATGGCCTCCGATTCCACTCTTCAAGCGACACATAGCAGTGAGGAGGAGAGAGGAAACCACTTTTCGGGTTGTTAATCCTCGTGCTACTTGTCCACCCAAAATTAGCGTGGACCATTGGATCCACGAAGGGTAGATCAATGGTGGAGGTTCGGTCGTGCAAGTGGTTGATCAGCGATCAGAGGAAGGAGGTGGAGTTGGAATTGCGATTCGCTGACATGTGATTTAGCGATTCGACATTAGCCGTTGGATCATTGAAAGAGATGGATGGCAGTTTTTTATGGTCCCAGATGTTTTATTTTTGAAGTACGACCTTGTGGGTTGCGGGTCGGGTTTTGTGTATTTCCTGTGTAATCTTTATTTTCCGATAGAATGAATGGTCCCGAGTTTTAAAGGTTTAAAGCCAATAACGCTTCTGATAGGCTATGTGGACCATTTTTTTGGTAAACGAAAGGAATTTTGGTTTACCCTGTAATATATGTAATGTACTTGTTCGATTAATAGAAAGCTCCATTCTTACTTGACAAAAAAAAAGAAGAAGATATTTCATATGGAGCAATACTTTGATATACACTAAGTGGCATCCTTATAAAAGGTAAATATTGCATCCATGTTTTTAGAATGAGACCAACATGTATGGTATCAATGGCTTTGTGAAAGAAAAAAAATCTATTATATTTTGGTCCATTTTTACAAAAGAG
The DNA here is from genome assembly GCA_000404065.3 of Pinus taeda. NCBI lineage: Eukaryota > Viridiplantae > Streptophyta > Pinopsida > Pinales > Pinaceae > Pinus > Pinus taeda. Next base: position 106,283 of record APFE030232488.1, on the reverse strand, counting down.
TTGATAGCACATTATGGGCATATTAAGAGCAATAAATTCTTTAGTCAACTGGTAAATCTTTGACAAAAAAATCTACTTACAAAGCACATTCAACAATTCCAAAAGTTGAGTCTCAAATTAAATAATATTTAAGAGGATAATTTCTTAGACCTATTTATGCTAACTTTAAAGGAAATCATCTAACACAAGGTGCATCTCTTTGAACGTAACTCTCTAGAGCATGCTTTCAATTTTGCAAGGAAAGTTGAAAGTGAAAATATGGACACTAGAAAACTGGTCACTAATAATTATAGACAAAATCAAGTTCCCTCTCCTAAGACAACAAGTTTACTCCTCATTAAATGGATGAAAGAAGAGTAAAGGGACTATGTTTCAATTGTGGCAACAAGTATAGTAAGGGGCATAAATGTAATAAGAAGAAATTACTCTACATAGATTGTGAAGATGAAGAAGTGGAAATGTCACAAGATCTAGAGCTAGAAGAGATTACTCCAACAATCTTTTGTCACACATTGGCTAGCATCAATACTCCACAAACCCTCAAGACAGAGGGATATATTAAAAAGGCAAAATATAACAATATTGGTCGATTTAGGTAGTACCCATAACTTCATTGATTACAAATTGGAAAAACTTCTTAATTTTTTTGTATATCTAGCACCATAATTTCAAGTAATGATTGCATATGGAGGTACCATAAATTGTTCAAGGAAGTTCCATAATATTAATCTGAATATGGGGAAGTATTTGTTGGTTAGTTCCATGATTGCAATCCAAATGGGTGGTGTTGATGTTGTATTAGGGGTCCAATAGTTACAAACATTGGGAATAATGGCCCTCATTTTTCAACATATTTTCATAAGTTTTTCTCAGAAGGGAAGGAATTGAGCTTAGAGGTATCCAATGGAAACCAAGTAAAGTGATAAGCTCTAATAGCATGACAAAATTGCTAAAAAAAGGACAATAGGGTGTAATTACACAATTGTTTTCACTATATGTTCAAACATCTATAGCCTATACTTTAGTGAATCTCCAAAAAATTATCAACAATTAATCATTCTAAGGTATTTGGAAAGATGTTTGAGGGTCTTCCACCCACCCAAGACTATGACCATGTTATTAATTTGCAACCTCGAATTGTGTCGCCTAACATTAGGCTTTACAGGTATCCACAGGCACAAAAGAGTGATGGTGATGGTTATCAAAAGGAATGGTTCATGGCATATGTGTCCATATTACAAATAACTCAACAAAATGAAATTCAAATATAAGTTCCCTATTCTTGTCTTTGATGGATTATTAGATGAATTGCATGGAGCAATTTTCTTTACTAAGTTGGATCTTTGTTCTGGATATCATCAAATCATGATGAGGCAAGAAGACTTTTCCAAAGGAACCTTTAGAATAGATGAAGGTCATTATGAGTTTTTCGTTATGCCATTTGGACTTACAAACAGGACTTTAACATTTCAAAGCTTGACGAATTTTATTTTCAAACCCTTCCTTAGAAAATTCGTGTTAGTTTTTTTTGATGGGATATTAATCTAAAATGAATCTTGGGAAGAGCATGTACAACATGTTGGCATGAACTTAACACTATTGGAAGAGCAACAACTATATGCAAAGCCTTCTAAGTGTGCCTTTGGGGTTCAATGAGTAGAATATTTGGGTCATATTGTATCACATGAGGGCGTCAAGGTGGATCCTAACAAAATCAAAGCTATGAAAGAATAGTCATTTCCCAATACCTTGAATAAACTTAGAGGATGCTTAGGATTGGCATGATATTACCACAAGTTTGTCAATAATTATGGTTAAATGACAACACTTCTAACAAAATTATCGAAGACGGAAACCTTTTCTTAGAATAAATAAGCAACAAAAGCTTTTGAAGAACTTAAAGAGGCTATGTGTACAACTAATGTCTTAGTGACACCTAACTTCACAAAATCCTTCATTGTGGAGTGTGATGCCTTAAGCCATGACATTGGTGCAATTTTGGTGCAAGAAGGAATGCCCCTTGCCTTTGTAAGTAGCGAACTTAAAGGAAAGAACTTACTCATAGCCATCTATGAAAAATAAATGTCGGCCATACTACACACAACTAAGAAATGGAGTCCATACCTAATAGGAAGACACTTCAAAGTAAAAATAGATCATGATAGTATAAAGTACTTATTGTAGAAAAAGATTGTCTTAAGAAGAGCAACATAAATGGTTGACAAAGATGTTGGGTTATGCCTTTGAAATTATCTACAAAAGGGAAAACAAAATATTGTGGCAAATTCACTCTCAAGGAAAGAGGAAGACACATTTGGTTTACTATGTGTTATTTCCATTCCAATATCTAATTGGGTGGAAGAAGAAAGGATAGAATGGGAGCATGATGAGAAGATATGCAATATCATTCAACAATTACAATAGGGCCCTAATGCAGTTAAAAAGTTTATGTGGAAAAATGATTTGTTATTGTATCACGATTACTTATACTTATGTAAGAATTCTCAAGTCAAATGGAATATCCTTTTGGAATTACACACTTCTCGTGTGGGAGGAAATTCAAGGTTCATAAAGACATGTCATAGGATCAAGACAACATTTTTTGGGAAGGTATTAAAGAAGATGTGGATTTTTTTTGGGTGGAATTTTTGATATGTCAATAAAATAAGGGAGAGATAATCAAGAACCCAGGGCTCCTTCAACCAGTGGCCATACCAAGCCAGTGTTGGGAAGAAGTTTCAGTGGATTTTATTACAATTTTACCCAAATATGAAGGAAATAATATCATTATGGTAGTGAGATCAAATAACAAAGTATGCCCATTTTTGCTCTCTTTCTTGTCATTTTAAAACAAGTACAATGATAGAAGCATTCATGGAAGCAATCTAAATTCTACATATAATACTAAAGATTATTGTAAGTGACAAAGATCTAATTTTAACTCGTCTTAGCATCCTCAATCTGATGGGCAACTTGAGATTGTGAATACATGTTTAGAATAATATCTACCTTTCTTTGCATTTGATAAACAAACACATGTCAAATGGTTGCCCTCGGAAAAATGGTGGTACAACACATCATTCCATAACTCATAAAAATGTCACCGTTTATGGCATTTTATGGATATCTTCCTCCATCCATCACATCACCCTTGAAAGGGATTATAAAGGATCAAACAATAGAAAACCACACATGTCACCAACAAGAGGTTCTCAAACTATTGAAGGACAGCTTGGTAATGGCAAAAAATATGATGAAACAACAAGCATATCAACACCACAGTGAAAGGGAATTTGAAGTGGGGGATTGAGTATTTGTGAGACTACAACCATATAAATAAATGTTCCTCAAGCAACAAAAGAAGGACAATAAATAACACCAAAGTATTATGGTCACTATAAGTTGTTGCAAAGGATTGGAAGTGTGGTTTACAAATTGGAGTTGCCTCCATATTCATGTGTACATTCAGTCTTCCATTTTTCTTGCTTAAAGAAGGTAATTGGTGATAAGATCACAATCTAAACTATTGTACCATAAATAATTTTGGAACAAGAACTAGGCGAATAAGCCCCATGTTAACCCTAAAACCCCTTGTTAAAGCTTATATTTGGAGTGATTGCATTTCTATTTTTATATTGTTATGTAGGGTAGAACCTCTCATGGTCTCATTTTATTATAATTGTACCCTTTGTGTCCCGTGTATGTATTAAGGAGACCTAGTTTTAGAATCATCAATAGTGTCTTGTACATTGTATTTATTGTAAAATGGGGTTTCCCCCTCAAAGAGTACTATAATTTGCTGGTTTCTTATCATTTTTATGGCGCAAGATTCATAACATTTATGGCAACTATTATTGCTACAATTTGATTTAAATAGTAAGCATAACCATCATTCTATTGTTCTCGATGACTTTTTTAGCACAAATATCTAGCTAATTATTAATGTTGATGAATGTTCACTTCAAAATTTTATGAGCATTAAGCATCCATCATGTAATTAAGAGGTGAGGAATTGTGTCACACACTTGGCTTTTCAAGTGTCCATTGTAGCTCCACTAAACATGTCATTTGTCGAAAAGAATTGAACCTTGATGAAAGAAATCACTACCCTCGCTTTAAAAAGTAATCAAATCTTTAATGATAATAATAATTATTACATTTGTGTACATTAAATATTTAATAATTCTTACAATTGTATACATTAAATATTTAATATTTAGTTAACTTTAATTATAAAAATTCATGAATTTGTATTTGTGTTTATTGTGGAATGTTGTTGACCCAATATTTAGATAATTACTAATGTTGAAGAATGCTCCCTTTAAATTTTATGAGCATTAAGCATCCATTATGTAATTGAAAGGTGAGGAATCGTGTCACACTTAATAGCATATGGGTGACACTTGATAGCATATGGTACCCGGATTTTTAAGCATTGTCCATTATAGTTCACTAAACATGTTATTTGTTGAAAAGAATTGAACCTTGGTGAAAGAAATCACCACCCTCTCTTTAAAAAATAATCAAACCTCCAATGATAATAATAATTCTTAAATCTATATTAAATATTAAATAGTTGGTTAACTCTAATTATTAAAATTCATGAATTTGTATTTTTGTTTTTATTGTGGGACATTGCCACCAAATAAAAAAGAGAAAAGAAAGTAAAAAACAACAATGGAAATCCCCTTAATAGCATTTTTCCTTATTTTTTTCAAATAAAGTTTAAGGTTTGTTTTTTTTAGTCTCACTTGTTCTATGAAATATTTTGCAATAAAGGGTTATAAGTGGGCCTTAATCAAGTGGTAAATCCTTGATAGTTTACAATAATTTATACATGTTTGCAACACCCATGTGAACACAACATTGACATGTAGATCTTATCTTATATAGATATAAAATACATATGTGACTTTGTGATCTATGAGTTTTGTGTCAATCACAACATTCACAAACAAGAATGTGACATGAACACACCAAAGTCCCATGTGGTACTTGTTGACCTTGAAATGAGCAAATTACATTCTAAAGTGTTAGGAAATGATATATTATAGAGCAATGGAACACATAAAATATTGCAGAAATATAAACATAGAAAACGCATAAAACAAGAGAGACGCAGATATACGTGGTTCACCCAGTTTGGGCTACGTCCACGGAGAAACAACCAGTCCTTTAATTATATTATCGAGCAAACTGAAGAGATACAACCTATAGCAGATCCGCTGTAACTCCCTCTTCGCTCTCAATCTCCTCTCTTTTCCTCACTCAGAATACAAAAATCTGTATAGACGAAATACAATTCCCTCATATATAGTGAGGGGTTGCCTTATAGGGAAAAAAAACCCTAAATTAAACATAACTTCTACTGTTAGATCATCTGCCTAATGAACGTCCTAGATTGACTAGAAATTACTATACTTTTACAAGGCAGTTTTACATCTATTTTTAGCTTCGAGAGTGCTGCCCCTAAACCCCCACTGGGGGACTGCTAACCCCCGGACCCCCGCGCATGAGGGGTATACAATCTTCCTGGGGAATACATCCAGCTGAGACCTTTGAATACAAAATATAATCAGGCTCCACACCCAAAAATCTCCCACTTGGAGACTGATTATAGCAACTCCAACGCTGCTTCATTTGTTAGACAATGACTCCACTTTGGACCTGGTTGTTTCTCATCATCTTCATCATACTTGAAGACCAATTGAAACTGAGTAAATTCTCAGTTTCTCCCTAGTTACAACTTTTGTTAACATATCTACAAGATTTTGGCTAGTGTGTATCTTTTCCAGCTTCAACTTTCCACTTCCAATGCTGATCATATGAAATGGTACTTGAGTTGTATATGCTTAGTCTTGGAATGAAATGCAGAGTTCTTTGCAAGATGTATGGCACTCTGGCTGTCACTGTATAACCTGCCCAACTCCTGCTTCTTACCCAATTCATCTAGAAACCTTTGTAACCAAATCATTTCTTTACTAGCCTCTGTAGCAGCAACGTACTCTGCTTCTATTGTTGAAAGTGCAACAACACTTTGGATTTTTGAAACCCAACTGACAGTTATTCCACCTACAGTAAATACATATCCTGTAGTGCTCCTCCTGTTATCTCTGTCACATGCCATATTTGCATCAATATATCCCTATAGAGCAATGTTTGAACCACCAAATCATAATTCTTGATTTGTGGTACCTCTCAAATACCTGAGAATCCACTTCACCGCCATCCAATGTTCTTTTCCTAGATTGTTCATGTACCTACTTACAACTCCCACTACATGTGCAATGTCAGGCCTTGTGCAGACCATTGCATACATTAAGCTTCCAACTGTTGATGCATATGGAACTTTAGACATATGAGCCATTTCTTCCTGAGTCTTGGGACACGCCTCCTTACTTAATTCGAAATGGCTAGCCAAAGGTATACTAACTGGTTTTGCATTCTGCATATTAAACCTTTTCAACACCCTTTTCTATGTAGTCACTTTGAGACAATGTTAATTTGTGATTCTTCCTATCTCTAGTTATTCTCATACTAAGGATTTGTTTTGCAGCACCCAAATCTTTCATTTCAAATGAGTTTTCCAATTTCCTTTTGAGCACATTTATTTCGTGCATGTTAGAACCTACAACATGCATGTCATCTACATATAAAAACAATATAATATATATGTTATCATTTTGCCTTTTGAGATAAACACAATGGTTAGAGTGACATCTAGTATAACCTTGTTTAGACATAAACCTGTAAAATTTTAGAAACCACTACCTTGGAGCCTATTTTAAGCCATACAACCTCTTCTTCAACTTGCACATTAGTTTCTCCTTCCCTTTTACCTCATATCCTTGTGGCTGCTACATACATATCTCTTCCTCCAAATCCCCATGGAGAAAGGTTGTCTTTACATCTAACTGCTCAAGATGTAAATCTTCAGCAGCTACTAGACTTAGAATAGTTCTGATTGAAGTCATTTTCACAACAGGAAAAAATATCTCATCAAAGTCTATACCCTTTTTCTGTGCAAACCCTTTCACCACAAGTCTAGCTTTATACCTTTTTCTACCTCCATCTTCTTCCTTTAACTTGTAAACCCATTTATTCCACAATGTTGTTTTACCTACAGCCAACCTGAATAAGTCCCAAGTCTGGTTATGTGCTAAGGAGCCCATCTCTTCTTTCATGGCTTGCTCCCACTTCTTCCTGGTTTCTACCTGCACTGCTGCTTCATAACATTTTGGTTCACCAGAATCAGTCAACAATACATAATATAATGAAGGAGAGTATCGTCCAGGGCGTCTACTTATCTTGGTAGATATTCTAACACCACTTTCAGGTGTTTGAAGTGCTTGTTGTTGTTGTGGTTGTTGTTCTGGCTGTTGATCATTATGATTTTTAGGCACCATCACTTTTCCTGTGATATCGTCAAGCACTATGTATTCTCTACTTTCTTTTTCTTGTTTCTTTTCTTGCATCTGATCCTTATACAAAATCTTTTCATTGAATATGACATCTCTGCTCCTAATGATTTTATGTTTTTCATAATCATAAAAGTGATAACCAGAATCATTAACACCATAACTAATAAAGGTACATTTCTTTGATTTTGCCTCAAGCTTTGTTCTATTTTCTTTGTTAATTGGACAAAGGCTTCACAAACAAAAGTCTTTAAAAAAGAGTAGTTTACCTTTTACCTGTCGATGCCTCCTCTAGAATACCACCATCCAAGGAACTTGAAGGCCCTCTGTTTATTAGATAAACAACAGTATCTACAGCATCTACCCAAAATTGTAAAGGCAATCCTGCATGCAATCTCATGTACCTTGCACACTCCGTGATTGTCCTATTCATCCTTTCTGACACGACATTTTCTTGTGGTGTTCTTGGAACTGTCTTCTCTCTATGAATTCCATTCTTTGAACAACAACTATCAAACTCTTTGCTACAATATTCACCTCCATTATCTGATCTAAGAAACTTCAACCTTTTTCCTATCTCATTTTCAACCAAAGCTTTCCATTTCTTGAAAGTATCAAATACATCAGATTTATTTCGAATACAATAAATCCAGGTTTTTTTGGTTGCATCATCAATAAAAGTAAGATAACAATGAGAGCCGCCAAGAGATGATACCTGAGCAGGTCCCTGTTATCACCCTAAGAAACTCTCCTAGGTTGTAGCTTGGAGATGCTCGGGACATTACTGATTCAACTTGATGTTGCAGATGGATGAATGGAAGGAATGATGCTTGTTCAAGCCAGATAATCACTCCTACTTTGCTTGACTCCAGACATGCGTGAAAACCCCCAGACTACAAGGCTTTAGACCACCAATTACTCACAATTTTAAGGATTGGGTGAATGGAGAATACTGACTACACCAGCAGATACACAAGACCCTGTGATGGCCGGCTGCAACCAGTAAAGAGGTCTACAAATCTAATTCCCTAATGCACAGACAGGATGATAACTCTCTGGCATTAAGTGAAAAGAAACCTGAATAACACATTCACTGATACATACAAGATTCTAACACAGAGGTAGGATGGAAACTCCTCTAATGCTAAACATCAAGAGTTCAATAAAACTGCATAACAGGCACAACCTAGAATAGAACAAGAATAGAAAGTGAGCAATTAACAACAAAAGAAGCTTGTATCAGCTGAAAATGAAGATGAGACGCTGCAAGTATCAAAGCAGTTACAGTCTCCAGAAGTTGAACCTTACGTCAAAACAACAACCATCAACCTTCATTACATCTGGTTTCTGGGTATATATAGAGTTCATTACAAAGGCACTCGGCCATTCTAGGTATGGAGGGGTCATAATTGACCACCAACCGCTTTGACTACCTGATGGAGTCTCTAGTGCAATTTGCCTGCTTCAGTGAATAAATCTGATCTTCTTAGGTGCTCTGTTGTCCTTCTTGGACATGTGGAGTGTCGTATGGGATGGCGTCCCATAACTGTTAAATACATTTGTCTGCTCGAGGTTTGTCCTTTTTCTTCTTGGCCACCCTGCCTATTGAATGCGGTTGTTGAGGAGAAACTGCATTGAGTACTGGACATTGGCCACCTTCGTCCTTTCAGGAGCATGGAATGGTTAAGGTATGTGGACTGCACAGTGGGCAGAACAGTCGAATTGGGGAGTATATCGGTCGTTAGATTGGGCAGCTTGATGGCGGGGATTGCTTGGCAGGGAGTACAGGGAGATACGGAAGCAGAATGAACACGGGCCATTGGATCTCGGGTAGACAGATCCAATGGTCATTGGGCGGAGGAGACGCGCGGGAGTTAACGGGCGGGAACGACGGTTTTAGTGGCAAGCAGTATTGATCGCACCACTTCAGGGCTTATGGTGGTAAAAGTACAACGACGTGTGATCTCAATCAAAGGGTGACACGTGGCAGCGGGGAAATAATGAAACCGCTTTCCATCGCGCGCTATCGTCCTCGCGGTTTGAAGGTGTGGGGAAAGCGACTGTCGTCCGATCGCGATGGAGATGATCAGACGACAAGGGAATGGTTGCGCGAGTTTCTGTGACGAGAGCCGTTAGATCGGGGTGGCGGTGATCAACGGCTGGGGTTACAGTGAAGCTTTATGGAGGCGTGTGGGCGCGGGTTTTATAAGGTTTTGTGTATTAACGCCCGGGGCTTGAAAAGGGCTTAAATATGATTTTCAACGAAAAAGCATGGGAAATAAAGACCAAAGGAGGGTGAGAGAGGTGGAGGAGAAGATAAGGGAAACCACTATGAGCCCTTTTTGAGCATGACCACAGACAAAATGTGCTTCCGACTTCGGAAAATCGATGTTATATGGCAGAGCTAACACTGGCTCCTTTTGGGGATGGGATCCTCCCTGTGAGGTCTCAAGAACTACATATCATTGCCTTCTTTGTGAAAACCAAATTAGCAAAATTTCCTAGTGATCCATTGGGCATGGAGTCTAACTGATCCTACACAAAAACTAATAAACTAACATATTTACAACCTTAAAGCCAAAAGACCTTAAATAACATAAATTTTCAGAAAGCACCCATTGACTGGGCCATCAAAAACTGTTCCCCCTTCCATACTTTGTAGTATGAAGGTATTGTTCCCTTGAATACGAGATATGATAAAAGGCCCTGTCCAGAAAGCATCAAACTTCCCATGGTTGCCTTTCTTCTCTTTCAGTGCATCCCATTTCAAAACTAAGTCTCCAACCTAAATGTTATTTGTTTTTGTCCTTCTGTCAAAAGCTTCCTTGATCTTCTTCTGATGTGCCACAGACCTTTCAACCAACTGTTCTTTGATTTGATGTACCTCTGCTAGATTAGTGATCCTTTTTGCCATGTCTTCTTCCTCATTCTGCTCTTCTTGTAGGAATTTTGCCACAGGGAGGGTTAATTGAATTGGGAACACAACCTCAGTGCCATATACCAACTTGAATGGGGAATTCCCTGTGGATTTCTTAGTGGTCACTCTGTCAGCCCACAGTGCATACCTGAGCTTATAATCCCAATTATTTTTGTTATCTTCCAATAGCTTTTTAATTATCTTTATTAGGCTTTTGTTGGAAGATTCTGCTAGACCATTGCCTTGAGGGTAATATGAGGTGGTATGAACCAGTTTAATACCCATTGAATCACACATGTCCACCAACTCTTTTGCCCTGAAGGTTGTTGCATTATCTGTGATTATTTCATGTGGACACCCAAATCTGGTGAAGATATTCTCTGTCAGAAACTTCATGACCACATGATGATCAACTTTTCTGGTAGGGATGGCCTTAATCCATTTAGTGAAATAATCAGTGGCTACTAAGATCCATCTGTGTTGGCCACTAGAATGTGGATTGATTTCTCCAATGAAATCCAAGCCCCACTGCTGAAAGGGGCCACTAGCATGTATAGGTTTTAAGGGCAGGGGCTTCAATTATTGTTTCCCTTCAAATCTTTGGCACCTGTCAGATGATTTAACAAATGAAAAGACAACAGAAAACAAGGTGGGCCAATAGTAACCATCTCTGAGGGTCTTATGAGTTGTAGTCTTCCAATAGTGATGTCCTCCACATATGCTGGAATGAAACTGCTGCATAACCTCCACGGATTGTTCTTTGTCTAGACACCTCAAAAGAATTCCAGAGGGGTCCCTCCAGTAGAGCAAATTTTCATAAATGCAATATTTAGATGCCCTGAGTTTAATAGTTCTGACTTGGCTTGAACTAAGACCTGTAGGAACTTCTAGCTTCAGCAAAAATTGAGTTATTGCAGCATACCATTCACAAGAGGCTATATATTCTGCTAATGACTGATTTTTCCCTGGTTCAGATGTTTCTTCTACTGCCTGACCTTTTTCTGAAATCATGCTTATAAAATCCATGTCCAGCATTCTACAATTTCTTCAGCCATTAATCTAGCAAGACCCTGACCTCTGACAAGCTTGGTGGGCTTGAATTCTATGTTAAATTCAATCAAATTTGCAATTCATTTAGCCCTTCTTCCATCAGCATCAGGCTGTGTTAGGACATCTTTTATTGAAGCAGAGGGTACATACGCAATTACCTTAGAATACAAAATGTAAATTCTGAAAGCTTTCAAGGACTTAATAAGAGCATATGCTTGTTTTTCCATGATATCATAGTTCAGTTCAGCATCCCTTAATGTTTTGTTGAAGAATGCCACTGGATGCTCTGAGCCTTCCTCATCTGCTTGCATTAAAACTGTTGTAAGGGTGTCATCTGAGGCAAAATAAAATATATGGAACTCCTTGCTATAATCTGGACTACTTAAAGTGGGAGCTTCCATGATAGCTTTCTTAATAGACTCAAAGGATCTTCTTGTTGCATTAGTCCATTTGATCTCTGACCCCTTTTTCAACATGGAGGTAATATGCTTTACCAGTTCTGCGAAATTAGGAATAAACCTCCTTACAAAATTTATCTTGCCTAGAAAGGACTAGATATCCTTCTTTGATCTCGGGATAGACAAGGTATGTATTGCTCTTACTCTTTCCGGGTCAACCTGGACACCTGCAACAAAAACAACATGTCCTAACAGCTTGCCTTCTTCTAAAGCAAACTGTGACTTTTTAGGATTGACTGAAATCCCAAACCTTCTACACTTCAGGAACACTTTCTTCAAATGCTACAAATGGTCATGATGGTTGTTGGAGTATATTGTTATATCATCAAGGTAGATAAGGATAAACTTATCCTTCTCTCCCACAAATGCTATATCCATAGCTCTCTGAAAGGTGGCTCCAACATTCATCAACCCAAAAGGCATCTTGGAGTACATAAAAGTGCCCCAAGCAGTGGTGAATGAAATCTTCTTTTGATCATCTGGATGTACAACAACCTGATTATATCCTGTAAATCCATCCAGGAAAGACATCGCTTTGGCCCCTAAGACCTTTTGCAGCAAATGCTCCATCTTGGGTAGAGGATAATTGTCTTTCTTAGAGAATTTGTGTAAGTTCCTGAAATCAACACAGAGTTTGATTTCTCCACTCTTCTTCCTTGCCACTACCAAATTGGCTACCCACCTTGAATATCTAAGAGGGACTATGATTTTGGCAGCCAATAGTTTCTTGATTTCTTTTTCAATTAGAGGGAGGAGCAAAGGTTTTATTGGTCTCAACTTCTGCTTGAAAGGGATGGTGTCTTTCTTTAGAGGAATTTTATGTTGAATGATCTTTTTGTCATATGCTTTCAGGTCACTATATTCCCAGGCAAAGACATTAGTGAACTGCTTCATTAAATTGCAGTATTCAGCACTTTGGGCGGCAGATAGATGGGTGGACAGATTTATATATCTCGGATGATCTGGACTCCCTATATTATGCTTGCAGACTGCAGATTGATCTTCTTTTTGGGAAGCCTTATAAGGCACATCATTTTGGTCAAACAACTTTTCTAAAGGAACTAGACCTTTAGGTATATGATTGTTGGGAAATTGGACAATGCTATCTCTACCAATTTTGTTTTCTAAGCTGGGATTGGGGATTTTATTCCAGGCTTCATTATTTTGGTCAATTTGCATTTCAGAGAATTCATCAATGACTTGTAGAAACTTATTCACTTCATCATCATCTTCAAAAACTTTCTAATGCTGGACATTATCAGGCAATGATGGTCTATATTTCATTTGAACTTCATAAACTAGTCTGGGAGGCATAGGAGGGATAAACATGCTATCAGACATAGCAAGGGAATCAACAAGCTGATTTTTAACTCTAGGGATGTACGAGATACAAAAACTATCAAAAGAATCTTTGAGTCTCCATGCCTCGTCTCTGTATGCTTTCAGCCTTGGGTGCTTTGCTTGAAAAGTTCTGTTCACTTGCTGAATGATAAGATCAGCATCTCCAAACACCTTTATGCTTCTGATTCCTTTGTTTTTAGTTGCATTAAGGCCCAATATCAAAGCCTCATACTCTGCTACATTGTTTGTGACTTGGAAAGACAGCTTAAAAGACAGATGTGTGCTTTCTTGTTCTGGAGATATCAGCACCACCCCTGCTCCTACAGTCTACCTGGAACATGCTCCATCAAAGAACATCTCCCAAACTTGACTTCCTTGTTCTTCCTCGGCCTGATTTGTTGGTTTCTTGATCTACATTGAGGCTTTCTGAGATTCTTCTATTTGGAGAATACATGCTCCAAAGTCTATGTCCACAACATAAATGGGATGATTAGAAGGATTCTCCTCATCACTAATGATGTATGCCAGCTGTGCTTCTCTGTACAATCTCCTGCTTTCTCCTCCAAAGACTGGGATAGTGGCATAAGATAAATCATTCTGTAGTGTCCCACCTAGTCTCTTAATCCATCCTCTAGACAACAACATGCCAAACTTAGGAGGGACATCTGCTACCACAATGTCCATCACCATGCTCTTCATGGGTAGCTGAGTTAGGGTGATGGCTAAATCTTTGATCAGTCCCAGACATTTCACCTTTCTTGAATCAAATGAGAATAGGTCATGATATGGTCTGGTGATATCAAGGCCTAACTCTTCCATGATAGCTTTTGGCATCAGATTGTGGCTAGCCCAAATGTCTAGCAGGCAATTGTGGAGGATTTTGTCATGAATGGTCAAGGAGACATAAAATGATGGAGAATTATCATCAGCAGGTTCGGTCATTGGGCTAAGCACAACTGCAGGCTTATCATCTTGCAAATTGACATAGTTAGTGGAGGTTTGTGTGGCTTTCAGCTCAAGAGCCTCAAGGACAGGCTTCCTAAACACTTCACTCTTCACAAGTTCTAATAGAGGTATAGATATTTTTAACTTCTGGACTTCTAATTCAAAGCTGAAAGGGGAAGGGGACTTGTTAGGACCTCTTACCTCTTGAGCCAGTGCTTTGAGGATGACTGGGTCCATTGCTAGTCTTTTTTGTCTAGTATTTTGTGACTCTATTGGGAGATCAGCTTTTTGGGCAGGATTCTCCTTGACATTGTTTGCTTTTGACCTCAGATTATATCTTTGCTGCTTATCGGTTTGTAGAACAGCTTCTCTGTCCTACTTTTGACTGTTTTGGTCCTGCAACAATGATTCTTCATAGACAGTCAATGTCAAAAAGGCAGCACTGCCTTTATCTTCCATGCAATGAATTTCATCCTCTTCTTTAAACTGCTCCTCCTCCATGACTACGTTTTGAAAAGGAGCCTTAACTTTCTCTTCTTCATTGGTTTCTTTACCCCTCTGGATGATTTTCAATTGTTCATTTTCTCTTCTGAATGTATTTGGATTTCTTGGAGCGAATGTGTTTGGAAGCCTTGCCTTCCCTGAGTTCTACTCAACCTTCATCTTAGATATCTCAATAGCCAATGACTCTATCATTCTAGTCATTTTGTCTAACTTAGGCTCTGAAGATGAAGTAGAGGAAGAAGAAGCCTCACCTCTCTGCCTCCTTCTGTCAGCATAACTTTTGAGCTTTTCTACAGCAATGATATTCGACTCCACCTCTAAAGTTGCATCTTGCATATCAGCTAAGGTGGCACATCTTCTTTCTCTTAGGACTAGGCAGAAATTAGAGTTAAAAGCATTGGCATAGGTGAGTTTGGCGGAGTTGGGGGTAGGCTTTACTTCAGCTGGTATCTTACTATACATACGATTGAATCTTTTATTAAAATCAGGCAATGATTCCCCATTCTCCCTCTTGAGGTTTCCAAACTAAGTATGGTAATATAGCAAGTCTTTTTTATCCCCCACAGTGCTTCAAAAATGCATCATCTAAGGCTTCAATGTCAGCAATAGACCTAGGGGCCAGTTCTCTAAACCATTTTCTAGCCTCTCCATCAAGGCTCTGGACAAATACTCTCATCCACACATCATCCTCACTAATATCTAGGTTATCAGCATAACTATAAAAAGATTCAAGGTGTTCATCAGCTATTACCCCCTGTGTACCCATGAATTTAGGCATATACTTTTGATATTCTCCTGCAGGCATGGCATTCAAAGGAACAGGAAAGACCAAGGGTCCATACCTAGCAGCTATGATTCTTTCCATCTTTGTGGGTGCTTGCTAGCCTGCCATGACTGGGGTAGGTGGAAGGATACTGGCAGATTGAATAGTAGGAAGTAATGAAATAGATGAGAGGAACATAGGAATATGATGGATTGCATGTGAGACTTCCTTGGGACTGAGATCCAAAGGGGAACTAAATGAAGAAGGAGCTTTATGAATCTCTGAGGGTATTTCTTCACTAACAATATTAGGCTCTATATCTTCAAACTGTAGATTCTCAGCTATAATCTTGTCCTATAGAGATACATAATATTTCTTAGGCTTACCTGATCCTGATGCTCCTTTCAATGATGTTTTCTTCTGCTTAACAATCTTCTCAGGGTCAGGTATTGGGTCAACTGGTGATTTACGAGGATTTCTCCGAGTATGCCTCACAAACCGAGCCAGAACTGTAATGTGGAGTTGCCACCAGGTTGGTTCTCCAGTAGAGTCGCCAGATAGACGATTACAACCAGAAATGTGTCCAGAATTTGTCTATCATCAAAGATGGAAATGAGTCGTTCTCCTAGGGAAGCTGAGCTTCAATCTCCTCTCCCTGGCAACGACGCCAATTAATGTTATCACCCCAAGAAACTCTCCTAGGTTGTAGCTCGGAGATGCTCGGGACATTACTGTTTCAACTTGATGTTGTAGATGGATGAATGGAAGGAATGATGCTTGTTCAAGCTGGATAACCACTCCTATTTTGCTTGACTCCAGACATGTGTGAACACTCCCAGACTACAAGGCTTTAGACCACCAATTACTCAGAGTTTTAAGGATTGGGTGAATATGGAGAATACTAACCACACCAGTAGATACACAATACCTTGTGATGGCCGACTGCAACCAGTAAAGAGGTCTGCAACTCTAATTCCCTAATGCACAAACAGGATGATAACTCTCTAGCATTAAGTGAAAAGAAACCTGAATAACACATTCACTGATACATACAAGATTCTAACACAGAGGTAGGATGGCAGCTCCTCTAATGCTAAACATCAAGAGTTCAGGAAAACTGCATAACAGGCACAACCTAGAACAGAAAAGGAATGGAAATTGAGCAATTAACAACAAAAGAAGCTTGTATCAGCTGAAAATGAAGATGAGACACTGCAAGTATCAAAGCAGTTACAGTCTCTAGAAGTTGAACCTTACGTCAAAACAACAACCATCAACCCTCATTACATCTGGTTTCTGGGTATATATAGAGTTCATTACAAAGGCACTCGGTCGTTCTAGGTATGGAGGGGTCATAATTGACCACCAACCGCTTTGACTGCCTAATGGAGTCTCTAGTGCAATTTGCCTACTTCAGTGAATAAATCTGATCTTCTTAGGTGCTCCGTTGTCCTTCCTGGACAGGTGGAGTGTCTTATGGGATGGAGTCCCATAATTGTTAAATACATTTGTCTACTCAAGGTCCGTCCTTTTCCTTCTCGGCCACCCTGCTTGTTGAATGCGGTTGTTGAGGAGCAACTGCACTGAGTACTGGACATTAGCCACCTTCATCCTTTCAGGAGCATGGAATGGTTAAGGTACGTGGACTACACAGTGGGCAAAATAGTTGGATGTGTGAGTATATCGGCCGTTAGATTAGGCAACTCGACGGCAGGGATTGCTTGGAGGGTAGTACCGGGAGATACGGAAGCGGAATGAACACAGGCCGTTGGATCTCGGGTAGACAGATCCAATGGTCATTGGGTGGAGGAGACGCGTGGGATTTAACGGGCGGGAACGACGGTTTCGGCTGCAGGCGGTATTGTTCACACCGCTTCAGGGCTTATGGTGGTAAAAGTACAATGACGTGCGATCTCAATCAAAGGGTGACGCGTGGCAGCGGGGAAATAACGAAACTACTTTCCATCGTGCGCTATCGTCCTCGTGGTTTGAAGGTGCGGGGAAAGCGACTGTCGTCTGATCGCGGCGTAGATGATCGAACGGCAAGGGAACAGTTGCACGAGTTTCTGCAACGAGAGCCATTAGATCGGGGTGGTAGCGATCAACGGTTGGGGTTATGGTGAAGCTTTATGGAGGCGCATGGGTGTGGGTTTTATAAGGTCTTGTGTATTAATGCCTAGGGCTTGAAAAGGGCTTAAATATGATTTTCAATGAAAAAGCATGGGAAATAAAGACCAAAGGAGGGTGAGAGAGGTGGAGGAGAAGGTGAGGGAAACCACTATGAGCCCTTTTTGAGCATGACCATGGACAAAATGTGCTTCCGACTTCAGAAAATCGATGTTATATGGCAGAGCTAACAGTCCCCATACATCTGTATGCACAAGCTCTAATTTTTCGCTCTTCTTTTCTTTCCCAACTCTAAGGAATCTGACTCTCTTCTGTTTTCCATAAACACAATTCTCACAAAATTTTAAATCGACATGCTTTAAACCTGGCAAAAAATTTATTGAATGAAGAATCTGCATCCCCTTCTCACTCATGTGCCCGAGCCTATGATGCCACAATGTCGTATCTTCTCCTATAGAGGTTAAAGCATTAACAAAATTAGAAATGTAGAATTGAGACTTCTGTGATTTGTCATAGTTATAAGGAGAGCTTCTGCGTAAATCACATAAGAAAGATTTCTGCCAACGCGTTTCGAACCAACCATTGTGGTTCATCGTCAGGACAAGTTGAAAATACAGATCTAGCTCAGCGTTATAAATAGTCCAGGCAGAGACTCCAACGGCTCAAAAAACTCTAACGGCTACTAGATCATTCAAGAGCCCCAGTCAAACTTCCTCTAATTAAATTAATATAAAAATATTATTGAATTTAGAGCTAGGTTAATATGGTATAAATAATCCATTTATTTAATTTCAGATATTACCTCGTTATCCGAAAAATTATATAGATATATATATATGTTAATATTTATCTAATTAATTCATTAAATCTAACCTAAATATATATGTATAGAGCCCTATTAGTTATGATTGTTATCCTAATTGTAATTAATTTATTAAAATAGTAATGCATTATCATTATATGTATCAAATAATAATATAATATCAATCTATAAAAGTAATTAGTTAATTAAATTATTAATATATAAATGTCCTAAATAGAAACTACGAGGGGGTATATGTATTGATTTTAAGAAAAAGTTAAATTAGGGTAATCCCAGATTAATTTGGTATTATAAATGGATTAATTTTTACTGATTTATGTATATAAAAATAATAATATTATTAATTAATTAATAAATTTAAATTAGCCAATAAAAGTCCTAAACTACCATATTATGCTATGGTTAAATTATTAATTAATCAACAATTAAAAGAGATGAAAAGATGAGGGGGGTATTACTTATTAATATAGAAGCTATAAATGACTGTTAATTGCTATGTTATTTGCTTTAAATAAGTAATAATTAATGAAAAATTTTTAGGCTTAATTTTAATAAAAGCTACATAAAAAAGAGATACTGCTTCAAGAGGAGGATAATCCTCCGAAGAACAAAGATGCCAACGATAAGCGAAAACCAGACTCACAAGAATAAAAACACACCCACCCTAAGAAGGAACCTGGAAGAACCGCGGGGGGGGGAAGAAAACTTAAGAAGACAACGCAGGGATCCAATTTCTACTAACCTTCCACCCATCATCTCTGTTGAGATTGATGGGTCTACGCTCTATTTCGATAGCTTCCCTTAACTTCCGATGATGAAACCGGTCCACCCTGGCAATGACACTGGCATCTTCTATGCAGACATGATGCTTAGTTTTGTCCACATGCTCTGCTAGAGCCGAGGACTTTATTCTACCATGCCTCAGGTCCGCTGCATGCTCACCAATTCTCTGCTGGATGGAGCGCCCTGTTTCACCTATATAAGGGGCCCCACAAGAGCAAGGAATCAGATAGACCCCTTTCATGTCTTTGGGGTCGACAGGATCCTTTACTGACCTCAGGGAGTTACGAATTGTTCTGAGAGGCCTGAAGGTTGAGGGGATATCAAACCTCCTAAGGATCCTAGCAATCCGATCTGTGGTCCCTTGGATATAAGGCATATGGACACCTGGATGGCGTTCCCTAGGCTCTTTTTTGCTAAAAGCATTTTTGGAGGCAGTAAGGAAAGCCTTCTTACCCAGGTGTCTGCTATATCCGTTCTCCACAAAGACATCGAGGAGGTGGTTCCTCTCCCTATCCAGGTTTTCTTTATCCGAAATCCTGAGGGCCCGCGTAGCCAAGGTGTTGAGAACACCCATCTTCTGAGCAGGGAAATGATGGGAATTAGCGTGAAGATACTGCTCTGTGTGTGTCTTCTTACGGTATACTGCGTGGGAGAGAGAGTCGTCCAACCTCCTGGAAATAAGAATATCCAGGAAAGGGAGGCTGCCATTAGCCTCCTTTTCCATGGTGAACTTTATGGCAGAGGACTGGCCGTTGAGGTGATCCAGGAAACGATCAAGCTCCTCATGGCCATGGGGCCAGATGACATTGGTGTCATCTACATATCTTTTCCATAGCTTAGGAAGGAGACGGGCCGAGGCTAGAGCCTTGGCTTCGAAATCTTCCATAAAAAGATTTGCCACGATCGGGGAGAGGGGGGAACCCATAGGTGATCCTGCGGCCTGAAGGGTGATCCTGCGGCCTGAAGGGTTACAGAAGGATTTCTTGTAGAAATGGTTCGGGGTCCTACTGATGACTGAGACTCAGCTTTCCTTATGATTTCATTAATGAAGGTTGGTCGTCCAAGGGGCACCGATCCCTTAGATTTTTCAAATCTAGGCGGAGGAATTATATCTTTTTCTACTCTTTTCTTCTTAGTCAATCATACAAAATACAAACATTTATTTCTACTTCAATTCTTACGCAATTTTGCTGAAAAGAGGGCAAAGGAGAAAGCACTTTACTTGCTCATACGCAAGTCCTTACCTTTCGTTTTTAATACCCAATTCTTTCACAGCAAACAAATATCAAACATTTATCACCTTTTGTGAAATAGAAACACTCTCCCGGGCAACAACACCAAAATGTTGGGCACATATAAGATGTCTTTTAGGACTCCTAAATGCCTCACATTAATTATCGACCTGGGTAAGCCTTTTTGTTTCAATAGTGTACACAGTGTGTGCAGGTGATCGAAATCGTTGTATCTACAGAAGTAATGCTTTAAGATAACTTATTGATTTCAATAAAAGAGTAAATGGTTCAAACCATAAACTACCAAACCTGTAACTTCAAAGAAATTAAACTATTCAAGCATCAAAACTCAATCTTAATCAAAAATATCTAATTGCAATTACAAGCCATAAGCACATCAACCGAGTGCACTGTAGCGGTAACAGAGCTCTTTCAGCTGAATAGAAACAGTAATGCACCTGATCTAACCAATAATACTCTGGCTCTTGATGAACAGGAAATAACTCTTATCTAATAATTGAATCAATCTATGACATAAATAAATGCAACCAATCAACAAAAATAAGAAATAATGCACGGAATGCACAAACTCAACCCCGGTGATTTATATATCAAGTAGATCAATCATAAAACTATGAAACAAAGCAATTAGACTTGCAGTAAAAAGGTAAAAATATAACACAAGGAAAAGTAGTGAAATCCACCAATGACCAGGCCCAAGCCGCCAGTGATTACTGCCTAGTTACTCAAAATATCGTGAGCAAACTCAAACACAAATTATATGTTACTCATTAACTCCGAATTTCATTACAGTAACGATGTGTTCTTCAGAATAACCCTCTGTCTATTACAATTATAGTCGAAGTAAAATGGCAAAATTTATTCTATTCTATTCGCTTTTCCCCTATTATAGTCAAAGAGGAAAAGAGATAACTGCGATTCCTCAAGATCAGGAGATCCTAAGGAATTCACAACCACATGCTATTATCAAAACAAACTTTCGTCCTGCGCTGATCCTTCCGATTCACTTCTCAGCTTGACCGCACAAGACACACTCTTTTCTCCTTGTTTAGCCTTTGATGTTCAATATATTGAACAACAATTGTCCCATTCGCTAATCTCTGCATAAAAAGCAACGAAAGTTAGTTTTGACAACCAAATCATATCAAAAGCAATTCCATTCACTTTCTATCGAAATTCTATCAAAATATTATTACATCATGGCACAAATGCATTAAAAAGGAGGAAAAAGATAATGTATTCGAGTATAAATTTATCCCTGTTACATGGCCCAACATGCTACATTGTCTGCTAATTACACTACTATTGCAGGCACTTCATTGGCCCTGGACTTCCTCATGATATTCCCCGCTAAGATATGTGCGGCGAAGCACACACCTTGTTCCTCGATGGAGTTTATCTCATATCCGTGGGATTTCTTTATTAACCCAAACTGTTCTTTCATCATCTAGGCCATCTCCTTGTCTTTGTTTTTACCCATGAATTCATCTGCAGGGTCCTTTCCTTGATATGGAAACACTGTTATTTTTTTGATGAGAATCTCATCAATCAGGATCATTTTCCCTAGCCAAATACAATTATCATGCACCATTGCGAGGATCTGTCGCACATATATTGTACTAAATGGGATTCGACCGAAGTGTGGCACATTCAACATGTTCAGAAGCCCTTCTCTCTACACTCCCGCAACCCATTCTTGTGGTTCTAATATTGTAACTTCATTATCTGGGTAGTAAACTTTCTTCAGGTACCTACTAGGCTCAAACTGTTGGAATTTTTTTCATTAAAATCGCAATCTTCCAATTTGAGCTGGGGGATCTTCCCCAACACTTCTCCTTCAAAAGCCATCTCCTCTGGCAACAGTGGCATGTAGGTAGAAAATTTCCCTTCTTTTGGCTCCCTAAACAACTTTCTTGGTGGCATGTACATTGGGAGCACAAAGGAAATCTCCACATCCTCTATCTCCTTCTACTGAAATTCAACTTCTTCCTCATTGTTGTGGACCTGCTGAGGTCCCTCCCACTGCATCAGTCTCATTCCTTTCTGCATGATATGTTTTCCCTTGTCCCGACAACTGAACCATTTGTTGGTTTGAGGGGGCTTGACCGAGGTCCAGAATGTGTTGCACACCAACAAAACCCTCAACTACCAACCCTTTCAGAAATGACCTGCAAGAAGGTCGCAATCTCACCTAAAGCAAAAATGGGAGATCGTAGAACCAGGTTTCTGCAACCAAAGGGATATCCACGAAGTGGCACCATGTATTTACTTCTATTGTATATCAATCTTATAACTTCGCATGCATAAGAACTTCGCATAGATGATTAATTTAACATAAACACATAAACTCTACGAACAACATTATATCTTACAGTTCTTCACATAATTCAGTGAAAATAATACATAATTAGATATATAACACTAGACAAACAATATGTATAGAGATACAACACTTTGCCAAAACTTCCTCTTTATTAAACAGATCTTCAATTACATTCACTTCTCTGACCTGCACACCCAGTTGCAGGTGCTCTATGCACTCAGCTATAGGCTCTTCAAGGTCTTCTCACACTCAACTGTGGATCCTTCTCAAAACTACAGATTGCAGGCACGAATAAAAATATTCACTGATGATATTTCATTGTTGATTCTCCTATTCATATTAGATTATCCTTTACAAAGTATTACATATCTTTTTATACAATTCATCTATACAAAAACCATGGATCCATAAAAAAAGGACTACTACCCAATACCCATTTCAAAATAAGGGCTTTATCCCATCCCAAAAGCCTTAAAAGTCCTCACGATGAATATGCCTTCACCAGCTCTGTGTGGTACACTCCTTCTTTCGCAGGGTCTTTTACACAAAACTTGGACCAAGTTGGGCCATGCCCAATAGATACATTAGGCCAAGTGTATCACCATGGGGTGCACCAATATTGTTTGTGAAGAAGAAATATGGTACTCTCAAATTATGCATTGACTACAAACATTTAATCAAAGTGACTATCAAGAATAGATATCGGTTACTGAGGATTGATGACTTGTTCGATCAATTGAAGGGAGAAACAATATTATTGAAGATTAATCTTAGATCCGGATATCATCAAGTACGCATCAAAGAGGAGGACATTTACAAGACAACTTTTCGAACCAAGTATGGACGTAATGAGTTTGTTATAGTTCCATTCGGTTCAACTAATGCTCCAACGACATTTATGTGCTTGATAAATAATGTGCTGCATCCATATTTGGATAAGTTTGTTATTGTGTTCATTGATGATCTATTGGTATATTCTTAAATTGAAGAAGAGGATGTCAGGCATTTAGCAGTAGTGTTGATGTTGTTGAGACAACATCAGTTGTATGCTAAGCTCAACAAGTGTAGCTTCTTTCACACTGAGGTACACAACTTGGGGCATGTTGTCTCCAATGAGGACATTGTAGTAGATCCAGAAAAGATAAGAGCCATCATAGAGTGGGTAGCTCCTAAGAATGTGGATGAAGTGAGATATTTCATGGGTTTGGTAAGCTATTACAGGAGGTTCATCAAGAACTTCTCATAGATTTCTTATCTTATCACATCATTATGGAGGAAAGGTAAGAAGTTTGAATGGACAGAGGAGTGTGAGGCCATTTTTGAGTAGCTTAAGAAGTTGTTGACACATGCACCAATGTTAAATATTTCAGATTTGAAAAAAGATTTTGTAGTATGCACAAATGCTTGCAAGAGAGGACTTGGTGGAGTCCTTATGCAAGATGGACAGGTGGTATGCTATGAGTCGCGAAAACTGAATGAGCATGGGAAGAACTACCCCACGCATGATCTTGAGTTGGCAACGATTATACATGTGTTGAAGGTTTGGAGATATTATCTTCTGGGAAGGAGGTTTACATTGATGAGTGATCACAGTGGTTTGTTGTATCTATCTAACCAACCGAAATTGAATGGTAGGTAGGCTTGGTGTCCGACATCAAAGGTAAAGAAAATAGAGTGATAGATTATCTTAGTAGGCGGATACAAGTAAATCACATAGTAGCTATGAGCTCCTATGGGACAAATCTACATGATAAAATATTGCAGGCAGGTCAGCAGGATGTCAGATACATGGAGATTATGCACAAATTTCAGCAGATTACAGGTTCAGGTGCAACTAATGGTACAGGTATAGGTACAGGTGATAGTACATGTACAAGTGCAGGTACAAGTACAAGTACAAGTGCAGGTGCACAGGGTGTGGAATATTGCCTTACATTGGATGGATTGGTTAGATTCAGAGACAAGATATATTTGTCGAATAGAAGTGAGCTCAAGAAGGTGATCTTGAGGGAGTTTCATGTGAAACTGTATTCAGGTCACCTAGGTTATCAAAAGACACTGACATCAATGAAGAGATTTTATTATTGGGTGAACCTGAAGTGGGATGTAGCAGAGTTTGTGGTTAGGTGTTTTGATTTTCAATGGGTGAAGGTAGAGTGTAAACATCCAGGTGGAATGCTATAGCTGATTGTGAATCCAGAGTGGAAATGGGAAGTCATTTCTATGGAATTCATCACAATTTTTCTGAGTATAGTGAGACAACATGATTCCATCATGGTTATTGTGGACAAATTGACAAAGGTTGCACATTTCATTCTAGTTAGGTCTACATTCTCAGCTAGTGATGTAGCATAGGTATTCATTCGACAAACTAAATGGTGTTCCAAAGAATATTGCGTCAAATAGGGATGCAATGTTCAGTTCCAAGTTCTGGAAGGAGTTTCTTGTACGTTTGGGCACAAAGTTGGCCTTCAGTACGAATTATCATCCACAAACATATGGACAGACAGAGAGGGTCAATATGATATTGGAGAACATGTTGAGGATTTATGTGGTGCATCAACAACAAAAGTGCGAAGAGTATTTTCCCTTGGTTGAGTTTTCATACAACAATGGTTATCACAATTCATTGAGGATGAGTCATTTGGAAGCATTGCATGGGAGAAATTGCAATACTCCCATCAATTGGAGTGATCCAGTTAATAAGGTGTTGATTGGACCAAATATGTTGGAAGACATGGAATAGGAAATGAAGGTAATCAAGAAGAATCGAAAGGAAACACAAGATAGGCATAGAGCTATGCAGATCAGAATAGGTTATTTAAGGAGTTCCAAGTTGGGGAACAAATGTACTTATGTATCAAACTGAAGAAGAGCTCCTATCGGATTAGATCATGTGCCAAGTTGGCACCACGGTTTTGTGGACCTTTCAATATCATTGAGAGGATTATGCCAATATCCTATCAACTTGCACTACCTCCGACAGTGAAAGTCCATGATGTTTTCCATGTATCATTTCTTAAGAAGAATGTTAGAGATGTTGATCATGTGATTGACTAGTCTATATTGCAGGTGGAACCAAATGGAGAATTCCAGTTGGAGCCTAAGTGTATATTGCAGAAAAAGGTGCTCATGCTCTAGAACCAAGAAATCAAGCAAGCTAAAGTGCAATGGAAGCACTTTGAGCCTTATGAAGCTACATGGGAGATGGCAGATCAGATGTGGGCTACGTATCCTTCCTTGTTTTCTAGTTGAGGCAAAGCAATTTTGGCAGGGTGTTTTGGTATATGCTTGGTGATTTTGGTAGATGTACATATGTATATGGATGTAAATACTGCCATGAGTTATGTTATAAATATCCAATAAGCGGTATGGGTTTCATGTCATTATGATGTTATGTTTGTTATGTTTTCATGTTGGTTTGATTCTCAGCAGGTTTATCATTGTAAATATTGCAATGAGTTAAGTAATAAAGCTCCATTGACAGGATATTTTTCTTACAACAGTTTTATGGTTATAGGTGTTATTGAACACCAAGGACGGTGTTCCCCTAGGGGGGGGGGGGTTCTGTAATAGCCCTAGTGAAAATTCCATGTAATAAAAGTTAATAAAGGAAAAATAATAACCAGGATTGATGGGACACTTATTCCAAGCTAAATGTTGGGAAACATCCTAGTGATGGGGATTACTTGTGATTGTTTCATGGCTAAAGAAATTGGAAAGGGAAATGGCTAAGACTTTGGAAAGGAAAATGACATTTTTGGCACATTTATTTATGAAAATAATGGAAATTAAGAGAAAAATGAGGTGAAAGGTCACGGGTTGCATGTGAAGAGGAAATTGAAAGAAAATAATGGAAAGTGAAGAAAATAGATGCCTCATTCACAAAAAGGCTTTTGAGGATCGACTGGTAACCTTTTGTCAGTTCAGTTTTGGAGCTCTCTCATTATTCTCTCTCTCATTATTCTCTCTCTCATGCTCTTAGAGACTTATAGTTTTCTTGGAGCACTCTTGGAGGGTGTGGCATACTTGGATTTTTGGAGAAAGAAGCCAAAGGAAGAGCATAAAAGCACAAGAAGGCATCAAGATCAACAACTACAGTGGGATTTGTTTGCAGGTAGCAAGTTGCATATATGTTTTCCTCACTAGGTTTGGCATGCATGGCATATGCATGTGGATTTTTGGTCATGATCTGTCACTGGCATTGAGGATTTCTTGGATTGATAGTGGATTTCCTAGGCTTGCCATTTCCTAGATAGCCATGGAGATTGTGGGTTCATTTCATTGCTTTGTTTTTGGTTGGTTCTCATGTTTCCTTTGGTTGGGTTGAGTTACTAGTTCCTTGAGCCTTGGTTGGACAAACACTCTTGAGCCCCGTAACAAGTTGGCTTTAGTTATTAGTCATGTAGCCTTGGTTGGACAAACGCTTTGGAGCCCTTAGGGGGGTGGAGTTACTAGTCCTAGAGCCTTGGTTGGAACAAACACTCTGGAGCCCTAGATGGAGACCGATCTGATGATGGTTTTGTGATGTCTAACCGTGAGGTGGAATTATTGTTTGATGGGTTGAGGTGTATAGCCTCTGGATGCCCCAGATGAGCTTTGATTAATGTGTTCTACGAGATCCCACATTCATGCTTGGAATATGGCATGGGGGTGAATGGCTGAAGAGAGATTTGGCTCAACCATTCTATGGTTAGGTGGAATTTAGAAGTCCCATCCCAAGTTTGGATTTTAAATTATTAATTAAAGGTTATTTCTCCTTGTATTGCTATCAGAATTTTGATGGGTTATATGTGGTCTATATGGTTGTACTTTCATTGGTATTTTTGCTGCTATTATGATGGTTATGTATGTGTTTTATGATAGCAGCTACGTATGGCTCTCATCATCTTCTTACTTGTAATTGAATCATCAATGTATCTATGACCTAATGGATGGAATGGCATTTGATGTGTTGAGGCATCAATGTTTCTTAGCGATTCTCAGCTAAGTATGAGACCCATATGCTCAGATTTGTTATTTACACCTATAGTTTACATATTCGTGATATGTTTGAAAAAATACCTATCATGGCTAGTAGGGTTCCAGTCAAGGTCTTAAACAACTAATTACTTTAGTACTATCATTTCCATGCTATTTTACTATTCTAAATATGTGATTCAATTATGGGCAATGACTTGGGCTTTGTGCCTGCAAAAGTGGCTCAAATCACGGGGACGCTAGCACAACACTAAAAAAAAGAGTCACTAGACATTGGAAGGCCTATGAGAGCATCCAAAGGTCCTTGGACATTGTCATGCCTATAGCATGAGAGCGATCGGGGGTTAAGTTTTCCAAAATCTAAGTGGGACCCAGTGGAAAGTTTCCTAAAGTGTTATCATGATTCTCAGGGGTCATGTAGCTGATGTGGAAGGTCTGTATGGTGTGTTTCTATTGGTTCCACTTCCTTAACGTGACTTAGGAGGTCGAATCATATCATAGTGGCCTCTCATCACATATTTACCCTGTCTAGATGGTTGCTTGGGTAGGTGTGAGAGGAGGGTGTTACACATGAATATCTGGATCAGTGCAAGATGAGCTCTTGTAGATAAAAAGGATGGCTCCAAAATTGAAGCATAAGAAAAATTTTGGAGAGTGGTTGTAGCCACTACAACAACATCATTTGGTCACACTGAGGAAAAAACCCTAGAATCAAATATCTCACTATTTGACAAGCTATTCTCAGCAATCCCCTACAAAGTTGGAGTAACTACCATTCAGACGAGTATAAGAATCATGGATTACATTGCTTCAAAACCCTAATTTCAAGCATTGTCGCACTTTACCTATCAACAAATTCCATAAGCGCAGGTTTCGTCACTGTCCCCTATGCAGAGTGCCACACTTCTCTCTTTTAAAAGGTGTGACAACCTTTCTAACTAGGTGAAAATAAAAAATTAAATTCTAGAGCCTTGTTGACACATCATATCCTCAACCACCTAGAATCTAGCCCCTACCTTGTTGGACCTCATCTCAAGATTCATGGAGCTAATCCCATCTATCATGGAACCTACTCCTCCTTATGTGGATCTCATCCATTGAGATATGGATCTCCAACCTCCCACTCTTCTCCTATAAATACAGAGCTACTCCAAGGAGAAGGGGTTGACTTTTTGAGCACCTATGCCCATATGCTGCCCATTTTGAGAATGAGATTGAAGGCTTGTTGTGTGAAGGAGGAATGAGATCTTTGAGTGGAGACTCCAACATCAAGGCACATAGTTTTAAATCTCTCACTCTTTATCATTAATCCAAATACTTGTTTCTTCCCATATGCCTTTGTCTCAATGTTTATTGTAAGGCTGCTTGATCTCTTATGTAATTTATCATTAATATTTGTTATATTTTATGTTGTGATCTCTTGTTTGGTCCTATATTTGTAGGTTTCCTCTTGGGGAATCAAAGGAAAAGGGTTAAAAGAGGACAATGAAAAGGATAATCAATGATCATTTCGTAAAAAGGTATGAGCTTTGCATCCTCTTCATCTTTGTGATTCACCCATAAATTAGGGAATGTTTACATTTATTTGTTTGATTGTTACTAGGCTTGGTTTCCAAGCCTAGGGAGATCTTATTATGTCCACAAAATGATATTTTTCCAGATAAAAATTTGGCAACTCCATTGGGGAATGATTAAGTTCTTAAGTGGCTTCCTTTGCCCACTGTGGCCTTCCAACATCTTAGGGATTTGTTGTGATCCTTAAAAATCAATTTTTAGAGGCCTTTGAAGAGTTTTTGGTTTTTTCTTTGCGTGTCTGCCTATTGCACTGTGATTTCTGCAACATAGCAACACTTTCACACATTACCTTCAAAAAATAGAGAAACATCACATTAGTGTCAACTTTGTAAGTGCTACAACCTTTGAAAATTCCAAATAACTAGGGTTTTACCTTCTAGGTCTGCAATTTTTTGTTTTTTGTAATTTCGTGGGTCTATGTTCACCAAAGAAAAGTCAACATTATCTTTAGATCAATGTGTTTGATTGTCTTCTTGAGAAATCACTTATATTTACAGTTTAGATTTTTTAGTGTCAAGTTGGTTTATTGATCTATTAACTAGAGTCTTTGGCTTCTAAAATTTCTTGTGATTCTTTCAGTTCAATTGATCAAAACATTCATTCTTGCATGTTGTAAAGAATTATTTCATTTGAAAAGCTAGTCTTCTCATTGAAAGATAACCCCAATTTGTTTTGTATGATTTCTTTAAACATAAAATAAAAATTGCTTGAATTGATTTGCATTGGAGTTTTCATTCTAAAAGTTAGTGCATTAGAGGATTTATGATATTTTTCTCTTATTAATCGATTGGTGCATTATAGTGAGTTTGTTTTTTATTTTGAAAGAGTTATTTTGGAATCATTTTGATTTGAATTAAAAGAGATATGTAGAAGATTGAATTTTTCCTTCTGGAAAACTAAATGAAATCATCTCTTTCATAGATAGGATTCATCAAAGTTAAAAGGTTACATTTCATGTTAGTTGCATTGAAATTGAGTTATTACACTGGTTGGTTATCATACATATTTGACTACTTTCATAAGAAGAAAAACAATAGAATAAATTAAAATTTACAAAGGCATTACTATTAATCACATCACATTTTGTGGTTTTAGGTTAGAAGACATGTTCCAAC
The DNA here is from genome assembly GCA_000404065.3 of Pinus taeda. Classification (NCBI taxonomy): domain Eukaryota; kingdom Viridiplantae; phylum Streptophyta; class Pinopsida; order Pinales; family Pinaceae; genus Pinus; species Pinus taeda. The sequence continues at coordinate 75,908 of APFE030232488.1, read as the reverse complement.
GTCTATAAACATAGGAGTTGTTGTTAATTTTTGTGTTACATTCTGTGGGTGGTCAATATTCCACATACGATGAGTATACCTGAATACTTCCCATTGCACATGATGCATTAGACAACACTATTATGGACTAAGCTTCCACGTACTCTCGGGTATATCAGAAGACCACATATAGGTTGCAAACCTGCCATAGGTAACTGAGTCAGTCGCCTTGTTGTATGTGATACACCAAACACAAAATTTGGGAAGATTTCCTACACATACTTAACAATATATTTCATTTCACAGTAGCCTGGTATCCTTTTATACCTAGTAACCTTGGTTATTTCCTTTGTTTATTTTGATTACTAAAATTGTAAAATTGATCATCATACACTAGGAATATTTCTTCATTAAAACTTCACATTGGCAGATAAACCTCGGCACTCTCGTAGAATGCAAGGTTTACCCCCTGATATTACACCTTAATCATCAAGTTCCACGAGACCTACAATTAAAAAACCTAAAGTAACATCACCTGAGACATATTCACCTAGTGTTACAAGACCTAAAGAAATTGGATCTGAAGAAACTCAAATGCAAATGGTAGAACCATAAATAGTTCAATATGCACTTGAGATAACCAAAGTTCTAGAATTAGAAATAATTCAAGGTGAATCTGAGATAACTTAAACTTTAGATCCAGAAATTAGTGAACCTAAAACTAAAATTACTTAGTCTAAAGTTTCAGAAGTTGATATACCTAAAGAGTGGTTCATCAAACCAACAACTCCAATTCGTAACTTTAGCTTTTGGAACATATAATTTACCATCTGGTCTTTTAAGTATTGAATAAATTACTCGAGCACCTACTACACATTATCATATTATGCTTTATGAATATGTTGTAGTAGTCTGAATTTCATCTCCTTTTCAACTGGATCCTTGGTATACAACTCCTTTATCTTATTTACCTAGGGGAACTCTAGGTTTACACACTCACTTACCTTTCTAATTAAGGCAAACCATGATGAAATCCTCAACTATAAGTAAATCTCAATCCACTCTTCAAAGTGGACCCAATCAAGTAAATACGACTTCCATGTTTATAAGACCTCCAGAGTCATTTATATATGGTGGACAATCTATACTTGTTGGGTATGAATCACTCAGTAGGATCTTTTAAGGAGTTGTTTTAGATATTTCTTCTTCTCAGATTTCCACTTGGTCTTCAGGAATCTAATTTGGTTTACCATTAGTTAATGTAGAATCTACTGCCCAACCATGGCTGTTATGAAACCAGCTCAAGAAAAGATAGAAAAGATAGATCAACGCCTTAGAATTCAGCCTCTTCGAGGGGGCAACCTCCTTTACATTACATAAATGAACAATTCTTGGATGATTCAAATGACAAAACCTCCTTTCTATATATAGGAGTCTTAAGGAGTCACAATATAACCCAGCTGACCTAACAATAATAATATAAAGCCACAAAAATAACAATAGAGG